>CAUYUJ010017170.1:1376425-1403887 GCA_963575745.1 Prorocentrum cordatum | reverse complement strand
CAAGAGCAGCAGGAAGAGAAGGAGTAGGAGGAGGAGGAGGAGGCGGAACAGCGGGAGGAGCAAGAGCAGAAGACGAAAAGGAGGAGGAGGAGGCTCTAGGCCCCAGCGCCGCTTGTGAAACACAACAACAAAAGTATGTGCTTAGGTTTCTGAGGCCCTGCTGGGCCCCAGGGCTCCCAGGGTTAGTTGAGCCCCCCTTGCCTTTCTCGGCTCCTCCTCCTCTTGGTCCCCCTCCTCCTCCTCCTCCTCCTCCTCCTCCTCCTCCTCCTCCTCGTCCTCGTCCTCATCCTCATCCTCATCCTCATCCTTTCACCGCATGCCCGACCATATCTCCTCACACCCCTCACACGGGTCGTGGCCCCATACGCAGCTCCACCGAAGGCTCCAGTGGCTGCGTCCGCATGGCACCTCCGTCCGCCCGGCCCGAGCGCGCAGGCGAAAGTAAAACGCCACAGGCCAAAAACCCAGGTCACGAGTCCTTCTTTGGGCCCCAGAACGCCACAGGCAAAAACCCAGGTCACGATGCCTTCTTTGGGCTTCAGGAGCGCCACTGACGCGGAGGAGAGCAGGGGAGCACTTCCTCTACACGCGCGCGCTCTCGGCAAGACCCGGAGGCCCGACGCGCAAGGCAAAAAAAAAGCGCCACAGGCAAAAACCCAGGTCGCGATTCCTTCTTTGGGCCCCAGGAGCGCCACAGGCAAAAACCCTGGTCGCGATTCCTTTTGTGAGCCAGGCCGAGGGAAGCGGAGGAGCACCCCCCCGCCCGGCGCGCGCGCCCCGGCCAGTGCCCCGGGGACCCGACGCGCAAGGCAAAAAAAAAACGCCACAGGCAAAAAACAATTTTTTTACCTGTAAAGTTTTTTTTGCCTTGCGCGTTGCAGCCTCTCGGCTTCGCCTCTTCTCCCAGCTTGTTCTCATCATCCCACTCCTCCTCATCCTCATCCTCATCCTCATTCTCATCCTCCTCCCTATTCCTCATTCGTCTCTATTTCGACGGATGGCCCCCATTCGTCAACATCCTCCTCTCCCTCTTCCTGTTCATTCTCCCCTCCTCATCGTGTTCTGTCCATTCCTTCTCCACTTCGTCTTCCTTCTCATCCCGCTCCTCTTCTTGCACGTCCTCCTCCTCTTGGAGGTTTCGCATATACTCCTTGTGTGGATGGTTTGCAATCAGATCCCCGTTGTGGGGACCTTACAAGTGGGTTCCTTGTGGGAACGGAGGACGATGACAAGAATGTGGTTAAACAAGCAAACGCCAAGAACTACACTTCGGATTGCAGAACATCTTCAACATCAACGGGAGATGTCATTCGACTTGGTCCATTATTCCAGTACCCTACTGCCCCCGCTCTCTCCCCGTTCCATCCTCGTTCCCGCCACCCCCCACCCCGCCTTTCACTCCTCCTCCTCCTCCTCCTCCTCCTCCTCCTCCTCCTCCTCCTCCTCCTCCTCTTCCTCCTAGGGGGCTCCCTGCGTGCCCCCCCCCTATCGCCACCCCGCAGCCATTTTGCCCGCGGGGGGCGCAGGGACCGGCGCCCTAAGGGGAACCTCCAGCCCCAGGCGCCGCCTGGGGCGACGTGGCTGCGGCGGGCGCCGCCCGCCCCGCAGCCGCTGCCTTGGCCTCCCCCTCGCTGGCGGGGGCCCCGCTGCGGGAGTGAAGCCTCCCGCGGCTGAGGTCGAGGTCGCGCGCCCCCGCCTGGCACAGGCGGCTGCGCAGGCATCGTGCTGCTGCGCGTCGCAGATTGCGAGTCGCCCTCGATGAGGGCCTTCTCCGTCGCCGCCACGGGTCGTGCCCACCGATGGGCCGCGGTGGCCGCAGTCGAGGGGCGCTTGGTGACCGTCGTGGCCGTGGTGGTCGTGACCGCGGCGATCGTGATCGCTGGACCTGCTTGGCTACCAGGCAGTGCGGGTTCAGCAAAGACGTCAACACCAACGAGAGGTGCTACATGTGCGGAAGAAACCGCTTGGGCCGCCCCGGCCCCACAGGGGTTTACCAACCTGGTCAGGCACGACGCAGTACTTCGGCTAGGAGGCGGAGCGCTGGTCCACATGGACCTGCTGCTGCCTCCGCAGGTGCTGGTCCGACCGAGGCTGATGACATGGTCAAGGCACGGAAGGCAGCGGCTGCACTCAGGAGGCTCCCGTTCGGAGATGAGAGCGACCTCATTGTCAGCGCGCGGCGGCAGCTCGCCGCCGCCGAGGAGCGCGAGCGCGCTGGCCGAGCACCTGGTGATATGTTACGTCGGGCCCTGGATCGGCAAGCGGCGAAGCAGAAGGAGTGCGACATTGCCCAGGCCGCTGTCCAGGAGTTCGAGCGAGTTCTCCAGTGCCGCCAACCGGGGCTGGCGTTCCTCAAGAGCGGCCTGGGCCCCATCCACTTGGAGGCGGCCGCAGTGCGCGCGGTTGCCACGGCGGCAGGTGCCAGTGGATCAGGGCCAGGAGGACTGGAGGAGGCGCTCGGCCACCTTCAAGGCCTGGTCGCTGCCGCACCCGCAGCCGTCACAGCGGGCAACACCTCCACGATGCTTGTGCCCCTTCACCACCCATCTCAGCGAATTGCAGCGCGCGCTGGCCGCTCACACCAAGCCCGGCTCTGCCCAGGACGCACAGGCGGCGAGCAGCAGCGGCGTGGGTTCTGATTGTGCACGCCCATGGGACGATCGGCTGGAGCAGGATCAGGCACAGGCCTCACCACCAGCTGGCCCAGTTGAAGTTGTGGGTGGCACCTGATTGCATCACCGACATGATTGACGCACGGCTCTGCTTCGACATCGACTTTTCTGGTGGTTGCGGTCGCACCGCATCGTTCTCTATGGCCACCTCCTCAACTGGTGCGATGTTGGGATCTCGTCTTGCTGATGGCGACTCAGCTGGCGTTCCACGCGCAAGATTGTCGGTCGGTGGTGATCATTACTTTATTGTGGTATGTCGTGTCGCGAAGCAGCAACTCCTGACCATGACAGGCTTTGTATTCAAGCTGGCGCACTGGACTCGTTTCTGCTGGGTCTGTCTCCTGCGATGCCGGCAGGCCCTTCATGCGTCGATGGCGCATGGATGGAGAGTGCGCCGTTGCTGGTGGGGCAGCGCGGGCGGGTCCACAGTGGACTGGAGGGGCGGCGCGTTGACCGGGGCGAGGCGGGGGGCGGCTCTTCGAGCACCTCATGGCCTGGCCCCCGAGCCAGAGGCAGCCGCGAGACCGCTCCATTCAAGATGGTTGTGATCCGATGCTGATCGGCGTGGCCGCCATTTTCGATTGCTGGTAGCGATAAGTTTCGCATTCGAACGCTGAGCCCCATGGGGGCCCCCGCGCGAGGGGGCATCATGGGCTCACAGATGCCCCATTTGGCTGGCAGGGCCACCGAGGAAGCCCCCAGAAAGGGGGGCACCTCGGGCGCCCACCCCCCCGCGGAGAATCGCAGGGAGATCGCGGTCAAGAAGGCTGGCGACCCGCTGCGTTGTCTGGCTGTTGGAGGCCCCGACCCTGACATGCTCGGAAGCGCCCATCGCCGGAGTCGTGGCGCCGGCGGACCTGGCGGGGCGGTTTCGGCCGGGGGGGGCAAAGCGCGCGGCGCAGATCTGATCGGATCTGATCCTCGGGGGTGGCGGTGCTCGTGGCGCAGTGGCTAGTCGTGCTGGGGATTGCCGTCGCAGCGCCCGCGAGTGCGCCGCCCGCCCCCACGTGGCCCAGGACGTTCCTTCCCGGGGGGCGGGGGTACTGAGGTACCCTGCGGGTCTCCATGGTCCAGGATGTGCATTCCCAGGGGCGGGCCCCAATGCATCCACTGCCCGCGTGGCCCAGGATGTCGATTTCCTGGGGGCGGGTGCTCCCGCGCAGCATGCGGGGCCCCGCGTGGCCCAGGATGTCAATTCCCTGGGGTCGGGGTCCCACGCTGCGCTCACTGCGCCCCGCATGGCCCAGGGCGCCCATTCCCCGGGGGCGGGGGTCGCTCCGCATGCGGCTTCCCGCGCGGCCATGGACGCGCATTCCTCAAGGGCGGCAACAACGGCGGGCAGGGGCCCATGGCGGCGCGCGGGGCCGACGAGCACGGGCGGAGTTGGCGCGTTAATCAGGGCGCACATCGGGGCCACGGTCCCACCGGGTTTTACCTCGCGCGCGTTTGCCCCAGGGTATTGCGCCATTGTTCACGCGCGTGCAGGGCCGCGCCATGGCCCCCTCGCGGGCCCAGAGCGCCCGGGGCAAGGTCGCCGTTTGAGCGGCCCCGAAGCCGACAAGGTCAATAATATTGGCTCCTACTTGGCGCGCCACAAAATACCATGCGCGCTCGGTGGTGACTGGAAGCTTTCCTCATCTAAGCTGAGTGAATCAGGCTTATGCGACCGACTTCGGGGTCGGTTCGCGGCCGCCGCCCTGGGCGCGTATAGGGCCCCCAGTCAGAGAACCGCATCGCCCTCGACTACCCGATGGCCTCCGATGCCATCGCGCCCAGCATGGGCGTCCCAGAGCGCGTCGCGGATCTCCCTTCACGCTTTCAGTATGCTATCCGAGTCCGCCCAGCAGGTGGCGCGCGGCCCCGGTCGGTCTCCATCCTCTCAGGACCGCAGGCCCACCCTGTGAATCCCGTGACTTGTCCTCGAGAGGGCGATGCTGATTATGATGGGGAGGTGTCCTGCGACGCATCGCGCGGGGCGCCGGCCGCGCCTTGGGGGGTGTCATGGGTAGTGACGCACGCCTCAGGTTCGGACTTGCAGATGATCACCAGACTCGTGCAACGGCATTCGCTAGGCAGCTTTACGACGGCGCTGAGACGGAGCTCGCGCTTTCATGTCATATACCCTCGTCCGAGCAGGCCAGGTGTAGAGGCCGAGCTGATTGGCCCAAGTATCGGCCGTCGGCGGCAGGCGGGGCCCTCTTGGGATACCAGTTCGGAGACGTCCTTCTTCAGAGCCTTGAGATCCTTGGGGCTTCGCATCCATGATGTTCGCCTTGCAATCCCTTGGCTTCCGTGCCAGATCGCACGAGCCGGGATGGTTCTCTTTTTAAGGAGGGCCGTCGTCAGGAGGGCTGGCTTCGCGGGCATATCCCGCGCGACGTCTGCGCTATTGTCGCATGCCTCTTCCAATCAACCTGTGAGTCCCCTGGCCCGATGCACAGCCAATTACTCGAATTTAGTGGGTGCTACCTGAGTCGGCTGGCAGACTGCGAGGAGCCTCTGATGGCGAACGCACGCTTTCCGTCATTTATTCGTTGGCTGCGAACCAAGGTGGTCGCCCAGCCTGGCCCAGTCCACCGCTGGACTAAGCCTCGAGGGCGGTGCTTACCTCAAGTGGATTCGGACCTCGGGCCTACGAGTTGTCCTGGAGATCTGCTCGATGTTCAGCGCGGGTCCTGGGCCGAAGTGGGGGCCGAGGGCAGCGAGCACCATGGGCTCCTGGGGAGCGTTTCCTAAGATAATTAAACAGGCGAGCCCCTGCCTGAGATGCGGCACTTCTGCGAGCTTGGCTCTAGGCTTCCGCCTTAGAAGATTGCGGAGCCACGTGCTGAAGCGCCGCAGCTTCCACGGCGCACCGCGCTAAGTGCTGATCGATTTCGGCTTCGACACTGGGCCTTCATGTCCAAAGGGGCTTTGTCTGCGATGGGCTACCTGCTGTTCTTCTGCGAGGTATTTGGGAACTGGCCCGGCATTCCGCGTACTGTTCACGTGGTCATCCTGGCCGAACGTACGGGCGGGCATCGCCCAGTCGCCTTCCATCCGCCCATTTACCGCGCGCTGGCCAAGGCTGGGCTCGCGTGGGTCCGCAACTGGGCCTCGAAGCTGGATGGGGCCGACCTGGCCCTTGGGGCGCAGAAATCTACTTCAGACGTCGCAGCCAGAGTCCTTGTTCAGAGTGAGACAGGTAGGCGTGCCTTTGGGGCGGAGCACGCCTCATTGCATGCCATGGTGGACATCGGCAAGTGTTTTGACAACGTAGCTCGGGACAAAGTTTTGCGTTCGGCCCCAGCCAACGGTTTCCCGGGCAGACGATGGCATTGGCTATGAGGACGTATTCGGGCGTCAGAAGATTGGCATTGGAAGGGTGTTTGTCGGTGGGCACTTGGGCACGTGGAGGAGTGGCCCCTGGGCGCGCGTTCGCGACGCCCACCCGCCAGCGCCTCATGCTCACTCCTTTTCGATGCCTTCTTGAAGCGCGCTGCCGGGGTCGGGCGCACGGTTGGCCTGCGTGCTGATGATATCGCGATGTCCATCCTAGGCCCCGTCAAGAGGCCCCACGATAATTCCGCAACAGGTTCTTAGACTGCTGGCCCGCGCGTTGGATGGCCCAGGGCTCCCGACGGCCAGGAATACGGTGAAAGTCGCTGCCAGTATTCCTTGTCTTGGGAGGGTTGTCTGCGGGAAGCTACGACGTCGCGCGCGTGCTGCAGCGCCGTCGAGGTCCCCAGAATCTTGATTAGTCCGGTGATGCCCATCAAGTTCTCTGAACTCAGGTCGAGAGTGCTTGCGACGGCTAGACGTGCGCCTAGGGCCTGAGTTGTGCGACGCTCAGGACACCTGGCCATGCGGTTTGTCAGGCAGGCCGCCTTGCCCGCCATGACCTACGGGATTGGAGCGCACGGCGCCCCGCCGCAGGTCCTTGTTAAGATGGGGAAGGTACTCAGGCAGTCCTGGCATACTCCTGGAGGGGCCATGTCGGCGCGGCTCGCCTCTTGCCTGCAGTCCACGACGTATTCCGACCCGCAGGTACTGGCATGGGCAGCCCCCGTTCACTAGTGGGCCCTGCTCTACCGCGATGGTACTGTCCCTTTTGGGTGTTTGCAGGAAGCGTGGCAGCACCGAATTCGGATCGTCTATCACAGCCCCAAGCCATGGGCTCGCGCGCTCGGCCCTGCGGGGGCCAGCCTCCTCGCCTTTCGAGACCCCAAGTGGGCCACCTTAGCGGGGCGCCTCATCTGGGCTGACCTTGGAGACGCTCTCGACCTCGCCAAGGATGCCCTCTACATGCGGCGTCTGTGGGAACAGCGGGCCATGAGGCCTCTAGGCCCAGCTGAGTCCATGAGCCCAGAGAGCCCAAAGGGCACTGGCTGGAGGCCATCTTACGAGATCTAGCTCATGAAAGACCCCGCCTGACCACGAGGAACCCTCTGGAGATGATGATCATTATGAATTTCCGGCTGAGCCTTCACCTGGCCCCAGGGGACAGCACCGTAGGCGTTGGACGCCCGATCAGAACGAGGCCGGCATTCTCCGCTCCGTTGTTGCTGGGGGAATGTGGACCCTTGCGCGTTTCAGGCAGCTCGGATACTGCGCCGAGGCACGCTGTCCTTTGCGCGGTAGCGACTTCTGCGACAGCCACCATCTTTTCTGCGTGTGCCCGCACCTGGAGCAAAAGAGAGACCAGCACTTCCGCGGAGTTGATCTCAGAGTGCTTCCTGCGAAGGAGAGAGGAGCTGGGCTATGGGGCCGAGGGCTTGCAGGCAGGTCCTGCTTCCTGCCTGTGCTTCGACGCATTCGTTCCTCTGCTTAGCATATTCTGCATGGTGACCCCCCGGGCATCACAGGGCGCGCGTTCGCAGATGGCGCGAGGAGAAAGGTATCGACGTGGACTGCGAGTGCGAGAGCAGGGTGGAGATCCGCTCAATTGACCACTCATGGTGTTAGCACTGTTGCATTCGGACCCTTACCAGGTCTTGCCAAATCTTCACCAAGGGCTGACATGCATGCCGTTTGCAGGTTTTAATTGTGTACCCCACCTGTCACCATTGTCATTGACGTTAAAGGCCTCTTAGATGGGTTCGACAAGGGCCGCAAGTGGCGCACTGCCCCTTCGTAAAACCAACCTTGATCTCTGGGGGGGCCATCTGGAGGAAATTCGATGTCCTCGGGGGCTTTAGGGCTAGCGTGTTTGTTGAGCTGCACAATGGCCGCCAAAAGGGACCTGGGGAGCTTGCCCGGTGGGCCGACCTCGCGGCCACCCGCGGGCGCGATCTCCACGCGGCCTGCAAGAGGAACTGTAAAGCCACGGCAGTTTCTCACAGCAGTCTCCTCATGTGTCTTCAGTGGTCGGTGCAAGCCGTCCTTTCTCTTGGGGGGGCGGGGCGGACTGGCGCCATTCCAGGGCTAAGCGCCAAACTCGGCCAGTCCCCAGGCGGGGGGCAGCCCTATGCCTGCTCATCTTCGGCACGCCATATGCCTCGTTCCTCGTAGGGCGATCTTGCGTTGCAAGTTTTGTAATATCGGGGCCAAGACCACCGCCCGGGATCACGAGTTTTCCCTTGCTCCTGCCCTGCTCGCCTCAGGGCGTCGGAGGGTACGCCTGCGATCGAGCCTGGGCGGCCTCCTGTGTTGGCGGGGGTTGGCCCCGCTCCTGGGGCCCCGCGTGCCACCTCCAACGGCGACCCTTTCAGGTCATCTGGGAGCGCTGGCCCCTCGGCTCGTGAGGGGCCATCGCCCACGGATGCGCCTGCTCGGGGCGGTTTGGGAGATGGCAGTGTATCGGGTTGTTCTGGCATGGAGGCTGCTCAAGATGAGCGCGGCACCGTTAGCCTCCATGCTTCTCTTCCCTCCTTTCTCGACGTTTCGGACCTTCGTCGTGCGACTCGTCTTCGGCGCTCGGGGGACTTTGGGTCGTCGGACTCCGAGGGCGGTGGTCGTCGCGTTCGGCCGAGGGTTTCATTTGACCCCGATTAGCATGCAAGGTTTCCTGATCAGATGCTCCTCGGGCGCGCTACTCCAGCCATCGCGATGCCTGATCGCGAGGGCCCTGCTTTCAAACCCGACAAACGTAGAAGGGTGGGCAGCAAAAGGCGGGAATTCCAGGCCCGCCGTTTGCGCCTGCACGGCTCCAGCCTGTGCCCCCCCCCGTCCCGCGGGCCCGTCCCCTCCGAGGCTGCCAGAGGCCATTGGCTCCGGGTGGCCCCGTCCCACGTCGTGTTGTGCGTTTACTGTTGTGTTTTTGCTACTGGCACGGCTGGGCACCTGCTCGTAGATTGCCCCTCTGGCACCCTAGACCACTGTCTTTTTGAGAGGGCCCAGAGAAACCGTCGCCAGTGTTTGGCTGGGGCCGATCCCGCGGATGAAGGGGGGGCGGATTCTCGCAGATTTCCGACCCCTCGGCCCCTTTTGGGTTCGAAACCTGAGGCCCACTGGGTCAGGCTCTTGCAGAGCCACAGTTTTGGAGATAGAGAGGGCTGTGGCGCGGGAGGTGCGCATCTTCCCTCATCGCACCTCGCCTGCTTCCTCTCGTTTCCCTTCCTTTTCTGCTTGCGTCACGCCCCGCGATCCTCTGATGGAGGCGTGGTGGTAGACGGGCGTCGGGCGGTCACGTGTGACTGCCCTCTCTTTCGAGCGCGCTTGGCGCCCTCTTGGAGCGCGGCGTCCGACAGCTCCTCCTCCTCCTTCTCTTCCTCCTCCTCTTCTTCCTCCTCTTTGTCCTCCTCCTCCTCCTCTTTTTCCTCCTCCTCCTCCTCCTTCTCCTCCTCCTCCTCGCCACCGCTGGATTCGCCTCGCAATTCCGGTCAGAACGAGAGGCCAGGGAGTAGCGGCAACGGTTCTTTTTGGTTCCCCCAGTCGGGGAAGCGTAAGACTCATGTACGCCGGAGCCCGGGCTTGCCAGCGCTTTTTAGCGAGCGCGGCCTGAATCTTGACGGTGCAGTTTTCGTCGGAGGTCTGCAGCGGGAGGTCGCGTCCAGTTTCAGATTGGGCCTCGTCGTTTGCAGGATGGCCCCGTCAGGCCAAACCAATTCCCACCAACCCGAGTCTCACCGATTCTCCGACACGACGCAGCTGGCCTGGGTGAGAGCTGGACGCACACGTGGCCAAACACCCCCCGAACGCCCGGCCCTCGTATGACAGGGCGCGCGGGCCCTCCACGCGTTATCCGGCGCCTGGCCCCTCCAGATGCTCCTCACGGGAATCCCGCCGATGTTCCCCCCCGCTATTATTCGCGTGATGTTCGCACCTGAGCCTCTGGCGATCTTGGGCCGCCCAGAATGTTTGATTCTTCGCCCCGAAAACGGTTTCTTCTTCGTGAACTTCGATGGCGTCGCAAGAAGGAAAACACCAGAACTATACACTTTTGAGGCTCCGCGCGGATTTCAATGGAGCCGCGCTGGGCCCCCCTCAACGCGCCATGGAGAGGGGGGGGTCCAGCACAGATCCAAGAGGTCCGCGCGGAGCGCGAACAGCTTCTCTCTGTGGCGCTCTTGCTCCTTCCATGACCAGCGCTCCGCGCCTCGGGGCCTGGGGGTGCCGAGGCCGCCCCGGGCTGGCCCTGGGGGAGCCTCTGCGGGGCAGCGGGGGCCGTCCTCCGGCTTGGCTGCCCGTGCGCAGCTCCGGGCCTTGCCGGACCAGCCGCGCAGCACCCCGCGGCTGCGGGCGCCGCGCGCGGAGAGGGCGAAGGACCTGGCAGCGTACTTCCTGGAGGCGTACAGGGCGGGGGAGCTCCCCCGCGTGGAGGGCTATTCCCTCGAGTACGATTGCATAGTGGAGGTTCGGCGGCGAGCGGGGGGGGGAAGTGAGAAGGAGAAGGCCTCCTGAGAAGGCAGCGGGACTTCTCAGAAGCCCTCGCGCCTTCTGAGAAGTCGCTTGTCTTCGGGGAAAACTTCGAGAACTTCTCAGAAGGCTGGGGGGACTTCCGAACCTTCTGAGAAGGCCTTCTCCTTCTCACTTCCCCCCCCTCGCTCGCCGCCGAGAGGTGCCTGTTCTGATTCACGAGGGCACAGGCATAAAAGTCTGGCAGTCTGCCCTCGACCTCACAGACCAGGATCCTCGCTCCGCTGCTGTGGTTTTGTATCACTACACGAACAGGGTGGGCATGGCCAACATCGCTTGTGTCGTGCATAAAGAAGCCGAGCTCTTCGGCAGCCTCGAGGAGAGGTTCGCGCACTTCGGACAAGGCATTTATTGCTCCAGCAAGGACCCAGAGGCGTTCGGTTCCAAGCGGGCGGTGCTCATGAACAATTACTGGCCCAGATGCGGCGACCCCGAGCAGAAGCCTGAGCACGAGGCGAACTTGTTGAATGCTGGCGGCGGCCGCGGCACCGGCCCAGACGATCCCCGCAACGCTAAGGTTTGCGCGGCCATCTTGGATAATCGTCATTGTAAGGACAGTGCAGAATATTGCGTCCCTACCCAGGTGCCTGCGGCAAAGCCGCCACCGTGCCAGGACTCCCTGAGGCGATTCTTCGGACGCTGCCTAGTTCGAAGGCCGACGAATGTGACACCTCTCGGCTCCGCTTCTTGAGGAGCTCTCGATGGGCCTGCCTGGGCCGTCTTGGGATTGTTTTGGCCTCCTTTGGGGAAGTCTCGGGAGTTCTCTTGGGCCGTCTTGGGGACCCCTTTGGCCTTCTTGTGGCCATACTGAACCGTCTTTGGGCTTCTGGGGGCTGTCTGGGAGTCTCTTGGGACCGTGATGGTCTTCGGTCGGGCCAGCTTGGTACTCTTGGGGCCGCCGTGGGCCGACTCGGGGCCCCCTCGGGGCTCTGAGTTGGCTCCGCTGGGCCCGCGAAGACCGCAAGTGGACCGTTCTTCGACCGCAGAGCGTGGAGAACGAAACGCCATGAACAATTTACAGGAAATCGTTATTATTGCTCCAGGGCCTCCTGGAGAGCGTCTCGGGGTTTTCTCGGGGCCTTTCCGAGGCCCATTTGGGACTGGCGCTCATCGGGTGCGTTTGGGTGCGTCTTGAGGCGATGTTGGCCCATCTTGGCTGCCTTGGTGGCATTTCTGGGCCGTGTTAAAAGCCGTGGAGTGCTTTCGAGAGCCCCAAGCACGCGCTGAGCCTGCGTGACCAAGTGTGTGAAGAGCGGTCCTCGGAATATTCCAGAAGCCTTACCAGACAGCACTGGGTCTTTTTCCACATCTCAGCGTGCCAGGGGGCACGGTGGCGGATCTTGGCGCCCGTGAGCTTGATATACGGCCTGTGGCAGCGCGTGGCGCCCGATCTGGAAGCCCAGGGCATCGGGCCGGGGCAAAATCGGTGGAGGGAGCCGCAGTGGCCCGACAGAGACGTCCGGGTGCTCCGTGCTGCCCGGCTGGGCTCGGCCCAGAGCCCATCGGCATCCGCCAGGCGGGCTCTCGACGTCCAGAGGGCGCGGGTCAGCACGGCGGAGCGTGCCCTCGGCGCAGAGCACCGCTACACCCTCGACGCCCTCGGCGACTTGGCGTCGACGCTCTCCCTCCTGGGCCGGCAGGGCGAGGAGGAAGCCTTGGCGCGCCGGCGACTCGAGGCCTCTGAGCGCACGCTCGGCGCGGAGCACCCCTGCACCCTGGTGGCGCTCGGCAGCCTGGCGAAGACACTCTGCAGGACGGGCCGGCAGGACGAGGCGGAGCCTCTGATGCGCCGACGGCTCGAGGCCTCCGAGCGCGCGCTGGGCAGGGAGCACCCGAGCACCCTGGCGGCACTCGGCAACCTGGCGAGAGTGCTCTCCGAGATGGGCCGCCCTGCCGAAGCGGAGCTCCTCGAGCGCCGGCGGCTCGAGGCCTCCGATCGCACGCTCGGCTCGGAGCACCCGAGCACCCTAGCGGCCCTCGGCAACCTGGCTGCGACGCTCTGCAGGATGGGCCGGCATGCGGAGGCGGAACCCTTGATGCACCAGCGATTCGAGGCGTCCGAGCGCGAGCTCGGCGCGGAGCACCCGAGCACCCTGGTGGCGCTTGGCAACCTGGCGACGACGCTCTCTGGGATGGGCCGTCAGGACGAGGCCGAGCCCCTGATGCGTCGGCGGTTCGCGGCCTCCGAGCGCGTGCTCGGCGCGGAGCACCCGAGCACCCTGGCGGCGCTCGGTGTTTTGGCAACGACTCTGTGCAAGTTGGGCCGCCCTGCCGAAGCGGAGCTCCTCGAGCGCCGGCGGCTCGAGGTCTCCGAGCGCGCGCTCGGCCCGGAGCACCCGCGCACTCTGGCTGCGCTCGGCAGCCTTGCGGCGGCACTCCGCGAGCTGGGCAGGTCAGCAGAGGCGGAGCCGCTGATGCGTCGGCGGCTCGAGGCCGCCGAGCGCACACTCGGCGCCGAGCACCCGAGCGCCCTGCGGGCGCTCAGCAACCTGGCGGCGACGCTTTCCAAGCTGGGCCGGCAGGCAGAGGCGGAGCCTCTGATGCGCAGGCAGCTCGAGGTCTCCGAGCGCGCGCTCGGCCCGGAGCACCCGATCACCCTGGTGGCGCTCGGCAACCTTGCGGCGGCGCTCCGCGAGCTGGATCGGCCCGCGGAGGCGGAGCCTCTGCTGCGCCAGGAACTCGAGGCCTCCGAGCGCGTGCTCGGCTCGGAGCACCCGAGCACCCTGCGAGCGCTCAGGGGCCTGGCTGCGACACTCTCCGCGCTCGGCCGGCGGGCAGAGGCGGAGCCGCTCATGCGCTGGGCGCTCGAAGATTCCGAGCGCGCGCTCGGCGCCGGGCACGCCGCCACCCTGGCCGCGCTCGGGGGTCTGGCGGAGACGCTCTGCGAGCTTGGCAGGCACTGCGAGGCGGAGCCCCTGATGCGGCGAGCGGCCCGGGCCTTCGAGCGCACGCGCGGGGCAGAGCACCCCGACACTCTGCGGGCCCTTGGCAGCCTCGCGGCGACGCTCCGCCGGCTTGGCCGGCACGCGGAGGCGGAGCCCCTGCAGCGCCGCGTGGTCCAGGCTTCTGAGCGCACGTTCGGCGCGGAGCACCCTGACACCCTGCGCGGGATCGGCGACCTGGCGGTGACGCTTCGCGAGCTGGGCCGGCTAGCGGAGGCGGAGCCGCTGATACGGTGGGAGCTCGAGGCCTCCGAGCGCAGGCTTGGCGCGGAGCACCCCGTCACCCTGCGGCGGCTCGCGAACCTGAAGATAGCGCTCTCTGAGCTGGGCTGGGGGCCGGAGGCTGAGCCCCTGCAGCGACGGCAGCTCGAGGCTTCCGAGCGCGCGCTCGGCGCGGAGCACTCGAGCACCCTGGTGGCGCTCGGGAATCTGGCGGCGACGCTTTCCAGGCTCGGCAGGCAGGCGGAGGCGGAGCCGCTGAAGCGCCGGCGGCTCAGCTACTGCGAGCGCACGCTTGGGTCGGAACACCCCGACACCCTGCGGGCATTCGGCAACCTGGCGGTAACGCTTCACGAGCTCGATCGGCCCGCGGAGGCGGAGCCCCTGATGCGGCGGGCGCTCGGAGGCTCCGAGCGCACGCTCGGCGCGGAGCACCCCGACACCCTGCGGGCCCTGGCCAACCTGGCGGAGACGCTCTGCGAGCTGGGCCGGCACGCGGAGGCGGAGCCGCTGCAGCGCCGCGTGCTCCAGGCCTGCGAGCGCACGCTCGGCGCCGAGCACCCCGACACCCTGCGCGGAATCGGCGACCTGGCTGCGACGCTTCGCGAGCTGGGCCGGCTGGTGGAGGCGGAGCCGCTGATGCGCCTGGAGCTCGAGGCCTCCGAGCGCATGCTCGGCGCGGAGCACCCCGACACTCTGAGGGCTGTCGCCAGCCTGGCGGAGGCCCTCTGCGAGTTGGGCCGGCCCGCGGAGGCGGAGCCGCTGCAGCTCCGCGTGCTCGAGGCCTCCGAGCTCGCTGCCGGCATGGAGCACTCCGCTAGCTTTCGGATGCTCAGCGACGGCAGTGACGCTCCAGATGCGGGCAAGACGTACATCCATGTCCTCTGCATCTTGGAGTTCGGGCCTCCTTTCCCAGACACCCGAGGCACAGATGGGTAAAGCACCGGCCTGCAGAGACTAGGTTTTTATCCAAATCCGTTGCGCCTCTGCCTTATCCAAAGCCATTGCGCCAAGTCCAAAATGCAGATGATATGGACAGCACGTCTTGCCCGCACTAGAAGTGGCGCCGAAAGTCTTCCGGATGCATGGTGACAGCAGTGACGCTCTCGGAAAAGAGGTGCCGGGAATTTGTCGGGTTTGCGAGGCTCGGCCAGTGGTGCCCATGCACAGTGACGCCAGTGACGTTCCGACAGTGACGCCAGTGACTTTGCGGATGTTCAGTGATGCCAGCGAGGCTCGGTTAGTGCCGCCAGCGACTTCCAGCATGCAGAGTGACGCCAATGACACTGCGACAGTCACGCCAATGACCTTGCGGATGCATAGCGACGCCAGCGAGGCTCGGATGCGGATGATCAGTGAGGCCAGCGAGGCCCGGCGAGTGACGCCGCTGACCCTGCGGCGGAGGCGCAGTGATACCAGTGACGTTCCAGGAATGGCGCCGATGTTCGCTCGGATGCACAGTGGCGCCAGTGACGCTCTCAGGGAGATGCGAGCAACGTTCCCGATGCATAGTGACGCCAGTGAGGCTCCGAGGGTGACGCCACCGACCTTCCGGAGGCATTCTGATGCCAGCGAGGCTCGGCCAGTGTTGCCAGCGATTTTCCGGATGCGCAGTGACGCCAGCGACGCTCCAACAGCCACGCCAGTAACTTTACGGATGCAAAGTGACGCCAGCGAGGCTCTGCCAGTGCCGGCAGCGACCCTGAGAATGATAAGTGACGCCAGCGAGGCCCGGCTGGTGACACCGCTGACCATGCGGCGGAGGTTCAGTGACGCATGTGACGCCAATGCTCCGTGACGCCAGCGCCGCTTCTCCGAGATGTGCGGTCTGGCTGGAGTGGAGCCCCTGATGCGGAGGGAGCGCAAGGCGTCCGAGCCTAGACCAGGAGCGCGCGTTGCATGCGCTCCCAGACACGCGGAAGACGCCCCGCGGGTTTCTGTTATGCCGTCTTGGGGGCTCAGGTAGCTCTCCCTATCCTCCTCCTCCTCCTCCTCCTCCTCCTCCTCCTCCTCCTCCTCCTCCTCCCTCTGCCTCCTCAGTCTTCATCCCCAGTCTCCTGCTTTCCACTTGCCCCGCTTACTAGAGCTCCTGGGGCAGCAACCTCGATTTAGTGCGGAGGCGGAGGTTAGCCGTTGAGATCTGACATATCGATCGCATGGGCGAAAGCTGGGGAATCTCGGCGTGCTTTGGGGGCCTTGCTTCGACATCATGGGGCCTCTTCGGGGCCGTGGGGCCATCTTGGGCGATCTTGACACCATATTGGGCGTGTGAGCGCCAGCATTGGGCTTAGATGGAGCATCTTCAAAGCATCTTTGAGCCATCTGGATCGTTGTCGGGCCATCTTGGGCGATCTTGGGTCCAGTGTTTCTGGAGGCCACCCTGGAAGTGGAGGAGGAAGGTCTATGGCCCGAATGGCGTCGCCCCACCAATTTCGGTGCACCCCCGAGGGGTCAAGTGACATGGCCCGCATGGCGTCGCCCCGTCAGTTTCGGCACACCCCTCACACGCTGCGTGGCCCCATATGGAGACCCAGCCCCAGTGGCAGGACCCGAATGGCGTCGCCCCGCCTATTTCGGCACACGCCTCACAGGCCTTGTTGTCCCATACGGAGCTCCGCCAACGGGCCCAACGGCATGGCCCGCAAGGCGTCGCCCCGCCAGTTGTGGCACACGCCTCACACATTGCGCGGCCCCACAGGGAGCTCCACCGAATGCCCCGGTGGCAGGCTCTTCGTATGGCGGAGCCGCCTCCGTTTCGGCAGACCCACTTCACGCTTTGTGGCCCATCATCTTCCCCTCCTTTCCAATTGTCTTGCGGTGCTTGCACCTGCATGTGGCTGGGCCCTTCGCCAGGACGCTTGCGAAGCCCAGATCTCGAGGATCGAGCACCGAGGATCGCAGGCATGGGCCCCCCTGAGGACCGAGCACCCAGGACCGAGCATCGAGGCCGTTGGACGGTTCCGGCCCTTCCAGGGCCTCCCGGGCCTCAGCGGTACCTTTCAGAGGCCTCCCGGGCGGGGAGGGCCGACGAGGAGCTCCGGAGTCCTCGCCCCCCCTCTTCCTTGCCCTGGCCCTCCGGGGGCCATCCTCCATCCGATCGGCCCGACTCGATGCCGATCATCTTCCGTCTTGGTTGGATTCGTCTCCGACGGTCCGATTCTGCCCGCTGCTCGCGCGGCGCTCTGAAATGGAACTGGAAACTGGTATGCACCTCGCACAGCTGCTGCGGGGAGAAATAGCTCGCCCGGACAATGCACACAGTGGGTGGCACCAGCGGTGCAGACACCCATCTAGAATCGATCGGTATACAGTGATGCCGATGGATCGTGATGTCGGTAGAATGTTAGAACAGAGTTTAGCACGTTGTTAGCGTCCTCCTTCCTCCAACCTCCTCGAACCTCCGTCCCTTTTGTCCGGGCCCCCACCCACATGCTCGTGCCGGATGGCATGCTAGGCTGCTCGCAGGTGCTCCGCACCCTGCCGGTGCTCGCAGGCGCCCTGCCGGTGCTCTTAGGCTCTTCGCAGGTGATCGCAGGCATAGAACGGTGCGCGCGCGAATGCTATGGGGATCGCAGCGCACCCCAGCCCCGGCGTTCCCCACCCCATCCCATGCGTTGGCGTTGCCTGGGGCCCCAACTGGCCACCCCCACCACACCCCCTGGGTAACGACCGTTACGCGCGAATAATAAGCAACATCTCTCCACCTCCTCCTCTCCCTCCTTCCCCGTCCTCATCCTCCGCTCGTCGGACGCGAGGAGCCAATGTCTCTTGTGACCTGGAGCGCGTTCTTCAAGCATGGTTCTCCACGTGGTTCTCATTCTACCTGGCGTCCTCCTGCTAGTGGTTCCCGTGCTTCCTCCTCCTCCTCCTCCTCCTCCTCCTCCTCTCCCTCCTCCTCCCGATACCTGCGGCACCCGCGCGTTGCATGAGGCAGGCCTATGCCCGTGTCCGTGACCGTCTTCCGATGCTTGTCCTGCCTCTTAGGCTCCCCTCCCCCCTCGCCATCCCCCCCATTCCATCCATCAGCCCGCCTCATCCTCCCGAGTCCTTGTCTCGTGGCTGGGTTCATTTCCTTCTGTTCCACGTGTGCCCAGGGAGGTCGTCCTCCCTGTGTACCAGGTGGGGAGGTCTGGCCAGAGGCCCCTCCCCACTTGAGCCCGTGAGTTTTTGCATGTACCTGCCCAGAGCAGGGGAGATGGAAGGCCGAGCCGTCTCGGCCTCAGGTGTTGCCGGCCCTGGCCGTTGAAAGCGACGGTTCCATCTCACGGCGCTTGCTGCCCAGAGCGCCTCGCTGGTCAGCAAGCAAGATGTTCCATTGAAGGTTGAAGGGGGGGACCAACAGCAAGAACAACCTGCTTCCTCACCTCTCCCCCTCCTGCCTCTTTATCACTCCTCCTCCTCCTCCTCCTCCCCCTCCTCCTCCTCCTCCTCCTTCTCCTCCTCCTCCTCCTCCTCCTCCTCCCTTGTCCGCTTCGCCCGCCTCCTCGGCATGCCGCACGGAACGGGGCACACGGGGCAGTTTTGGCGAGGTGCGTGGTTTCGCTTACCCCGTTCGAGCGGTCTCGTTTGGCCTTGGGCCTTGATGGGGCCTGGAAATGAGGCCGGGGTCGAGGAGGAGGAGGAGGACGAGGAGGAGGAGGATGGGGAGGAGGAGGAGGAGGACGAGGAGGAGGAGGATGGGGAGGAGGAGGAGGAGGGGGAAAAAGAGAGATGAATGAACAGCAGCAGCAGGAGCACCAGCATTCATGGACGACGACGAGGCAGTTGCAACCGCTGGGCTGAAGGAGTCGCCCTTGGCGCCCCCCCCCCTCCCATGGCCGACCTCGACCCCCCCAGGGGGTGAGGGACCTGCGCGCGGCATTTGAAGACGGGCGCTGCGTGCAGGTCGTCACCGCCGTGGGGGTCGCGGTCGTCCCCGGGATGGCGCCAGCCAGGGGCGGTCTCGCCGGCCCAGCTGCTGCGATTAAGGGCCCGCAAGGGCCCTTCCAGAGGCCGGAACTTGCCGAAATCCCGCCGTCTTCACACTTTTTCTCAACCTGCGATGGCCAACGTTTGAAGCAAAGTGTACAGCAAGCGAGCTGGGTCCAGCATGTGGCCAGGCTACGATGGGACACGTGAGAGGCGAATTGAGGCACAGGCAGGGGCAGGATGGGAAATGAGGGGGGAGGGCCGCGGGACGGCTAGAGCACACTCGGAACGTGCAGCACCTCGGGACTTGCCAGAAGCAGGCTCACGTGCTCGTCGCTGTCATGCGGGGGCTGCAGTGGAGACCCATGCCAAGAAACCCCCTGCTTGCCTCCAGCCTGCCCTGGGTTTCTTGGGTTTCGACTGTTTAGCTATGGAAAGCGTGACGCTCCCACATCAAAAAACAATTGACTTCCTGGGTTCTCAGGGTCGGGTTTCTTTTGGAAGTTTTCTTGTGGTCGAGCTCCTACTGATCTCTGCTTCTCTCTGGGAGCAGGGGGGAGATCTGAGGAATGGTCTCGCGCGTTGAGAGTGGCGCGCGCGCGTTTCACCACCGTTTCACTGCCTGTGTTCCGCCGCTGTTTCATCACCACCTGCCTTACAGAGAGCCGCCGCTCGGCCCGGGTGTACGGTGTGTCCTTCTGAGTCTTCGGCGAGGGCTTACAGTAGGCACACCCAGTGAGAAGCCAGACTGCCTTGCAGGTGCCCCACCAGGATGTCTCACCTCCCCCGATGGCCTTTGGGCCCAACGCCGAGGGAAGGAACACACTGACTATGTCAACATGTCGCGGTGTCTCGCCGACGCCCACCTTGGTCGTGGTTCATGCGGGCCGTGGCCGGTTCGCTAAGATGAACCACGAATTGACACTGACCATGATGTCCATGATCGGCATGACGTTTCTGTGGGTCTTTTTGTTCCTCCCCTCCATCACAGAAGCACTTGAGCGCCTTAGGAAGCTCAGAGACTGTTGTCGACCGGCCCTCAGGTTTTCGTGTCCCATATGTCTGATCGTGTGCATCTGCTTTTGGTCAAGAACTTTGGTTTAGCGTGTCGCGCCACCAGTTCTGGCCCACCATGCTTCGGCGCGACACGCGATCCACGTCCCAGTCCCCAAGCATCACCGTACCGCGCCTTTCCCGGCCTTCCGCCCCGCGGAGCGGAATGCCACGCCGTCCTCTCCCAGGGCATAGCGTGTCGCCGGAGCCGCCGCCGCCGCGACACGCCAAACAATTGCTCCCGAACGCAGATGGAACGTCAGACTTCTCGAGCTGTGCACCTGCTGCGTGCACCCTGCAAGGGCAGCGCGCGGACACCCCTGCGAGACCCGTCGGCCCGAGAGGCCCGACCTCCTTGAAGAGGGGGCGAGGCCAAGCGCGGTTGCTCGGTCTGGGGGACGCCCGGGGCGAGTGGCGCCCTCGTCTCACCGCCCGCAGTTTCACCGCGGTCTCGCCGCCCGCCGTTTCACCGCCGTCTCGCCGCCACCCTCCCCCGACGTCCCCGCGTCGTGAAAGGCGGACGTCGGAAGGTGCTGTCCCATTCTCTTCGCCTCCGGGGGGGCCCCTCGCTGGGCCCCGATTCCAGGTGGGCGCAACTCCGGGGTGCCACCTGCCGTCGGACGCAGTCGGGGCCCTGAAGAAGGAACCCTTTTCGTTGGGGAGGGGCTCGGTGTTCCTTGATTGTTTTACAGTTTGGCCTGGGTTCCCCTTATGTTTTCAATGGTAAATCGAAGTTTCACTTGTGGGAAAAGAGGGGCCTCGCAACATCCAATGCAGGATGAGAAGCGGTCCCCGGGCGAGGGGTCCAGACCTCCAGGGGCCCACGCTTCGAAATCATCGCGGCGCCTGGCGCGCGCGGCCGCCCGGCCTGGCCGCCGGGCTGGGCCTGCAGCCCGGCGCGCGCGGCAGGGGCCCGCATTCGCACCTGCTCTTCTGGACGCCCGAAGTGGGCACGGAAAGAATGGGCACAACGCCCAACAGCAGTTCCTGATCCTTTTGAACAGGATTCACTGTCCACGCCGCCGCGGCCTGTGCCCATTCGAGACAGGAGGCCGCCTGCCCAACAGCGGCCGCTGTTGGTTTGGGACAGCACTTGTTGTTGGGCATTGTGCCCATTCTTTCCGTACCCATTTCGAGCGTCCAAAGCTCTGGTGGGCCCCTTGCTTGAGCTGTAACTCTATTCCAGCTGCCCTCGCAGGTCTTGCCGCGCGCGCCGCGGCCTCCGCTTTCCGTTTCTTCTCTCCTTCTTCCGCAGAGGAGGAGGAGGAGGAGGAGGAGGAGGAGGAGGAGGAGAAGAAGCAGGAGGACCAGGAGGTGCCCATTTCTACCCGATCGGTCCAGGTCCAAATTGACTCCGTCAACCTGACGATCCGACGCGGTCCGATGCTTTCACGGCGCGGTTGTGCATTTTGCCGCGGCCGATTCAATTCGATTTCGATTCCGTGCCGATGCAGCCCGATTCGCTGCATGTTCGGATCCGATCCGATTACACAATGGAGGCAGGATGCGGAGGAGGAGGATTAGGAGGAGGAGGAGGAGGAGGAGGAGGAGGAGAGGAGGAGGAGGCTGAGGAGATGAGGATTCGATGATCAAGGTTTGAGGGTCCAGGATCGACGTCTCTCAGCGCTTTTGGCCATGTTTGAACCGCTGGAGGCTCCTTGAGATATCCGGTGATGGGCGAGAGGTGTAGTGGCCCCGAACCTCTAGGAGGGCAAAACGAATAGAGCACCAGGAGCTGGTGGTGAATCCACACGCACGTCGACCCGCGTACAAGTCCGGAGGGCTGTTCGTTTTAGTCAGCCTTGGAAGACCAGCGATCTTCGTCATAGGTGACGCCGCCGCCGACACGTCAGCTGGGGCTGGAGCAGTCCAGGTAAGAGTCGATGCCCAGGACCGTGCCCGCGTTCTCCACCTCGAGCGTTGGCCTACTGGGTTAGGATGAGGATCCTGCCATGTACTGTGGAGGCTCTGCAGGCTGAGCAAGAGTGTGAACGGCCTAGGCCTCATTTGAGACACCCTGGCCCTCGCCCCCCAGGCTCCAATGATCTGTAGCGTTTTCTACACTCACAGCGTATCCTTAATGAGCACAGGCGTTCTTGTGAGAGATGTAGGGGGTCGACCTCCATCGCCCAAAGAGGGGGTGGCGGAGCTCTCCATGTCTCGCTTTAAAGGTGTGTGGACGGCGTCGTTTGGGACCCCCCTCCTGGTGAGCAGGTACACATCTCGCTGGGCTGAAGATGTGGTTCTGTGCCTCCTGCGGGAACTATGCCGCCCAGCAGTTTGCCAAGTTGTCTGGCGAGTGTCGTCACGTCGTGGATGGCAATCGTCAGATTGAGGGGGCCGAACGGTCATTCACTGTCCCTGGGTTCGTGGCTGAAGTGAGGTTCTGCGGTGCGGATAGTTGTTGTTTGTTGTCGTCGTCCCCCCCGCGACCCACCCGCAACCCACCTGCGACCCACCCCACGACCCACCCGCGACCCACCTGCGACCCACACCACGACCCACCCGCGACCCACCCGCGACCCACCCCGCGACCCACCCGCGACCCAACCGCGACACACCCGCGACACACCACGCGACCCACCCACATTGTTTGAACGAAAAAGCGGTGCCTGCGAAGGGCTGGCTGAAGAAATTGTATGTCGCACCCCGCGAGTGCGGATAAGAGTGAGGGGGTGGGCGCGGGCGACGCGGGCGTCGTCGAGCCGGCGGACCTCGTGGCCCCCACCTTCCCTGTCGATGGCGCTCTCCTCCTCCTCCTCCTCCTCCTCCTCCTCTTCCTCGTCCTCGTCCTCATCGTCATCGTCATCCTCCTCGTCCACCTCGTCCTCCTCCTCCTCTTCTTCCTCGTCCTCCCTCTCCCCCCCCTCGTCCTTTTATCATCGTCCCCCCATTGTCGTCCTCCCCCTCATCGGCCTCCACCATCGTCCTCCCATTGCCGTCCATCGTCATCATCCTCCCCCTCCTCCCCCTCCTCGTCCTCCTGCTCCTCTTCCTTTTCTTTCTCCGCACTCTCCTTCCATCCTCTCTTCTTCCGCGTCCTCCTTGTCCCCTGTTTAGTCCTCCTGCCTCCCCCTCCTTTTCCCAAGATAACTGCAACGCAATCCTTCTTTCGACTTCATGCTCCCCGACTTCTCTGATCAAAGCAACTCGCCAGGGCAAAGTTGCTCGACGGGCTGGTGTGGATGCGCGGGGCTTGAAGAGGTCCTTGCGGGTTCAGACGGCATGCAAAAATCCGCCGCCGCGCTTGTGCGGCATTGGTTTGTTCAGTGAACGTGGTTTGGGTCGCGGGTGGGTCGCGGGCTCTCCACCTCCACCTGGTAGGAATGCAAAAGCAGCCCGCCGCAGGCGCCCCAAAAATTGGTTTGTACACTGAACGTGGTTTGGGTCGCGGGTGGGCCGCGGGTTCTCCACCGGGAACGAATGTAAAATATGCCCGCCGCAGGCGCCGAAAAATGTGGTTTGTACACTGAACGTGGTCGCGGGTGGGCCGCGGGCTCTCCACCTGAAACGAATGCATAAGATGCCCGCCGCAGGCGCCGAAAATTGTGGTTTGTACCCTGAACGTGATTTGGGTCGCGGGTTGGTCGCGATTTGGTCACGGGGTGGGTCGCGGGCTTTCCACCTGGAAGGAATGCGAAGAAAGCTCGCCGCAGGCGCCGAAAATTGTGGTTTGTACCCTGAACGTGATTTGGGTCGCGGGTTGGTCGCGAGTTGGTCACGGGGTGGGTCGCGGGTGGGTCGCGGGTGGGTCGCGGGTGGGTCGCGGGTGGGTCGCGGGTGGGTCGCGGGGTGGGCCGCGGGCGGGTCGCGGGGTGGGTTGCGGGGTGGGTCGCGGGGTGGGTCGCGGGGTGGGTCGCGGGGTGGGTCGCGGGGTGGGTCGCAAGTGGGTCGCGGGTGGGTCGCGGGTGGGTCGCGGGGTGTGTCGCGGGTTGGGTCGCGGGTGGGTCGCGGGGCGGGTTGCGGGTGGGACGACGACAACAAACAACAAACAACAACAAACAACAACGAGAATCCGCACTGCGGAATTCCACTTCAGCCACGCACCCAGGGACAGAGAATGACCGTTCCGCCCCCTCACTCTGACAAGTTAGGCTCCCGCGGCGGGTTTCTTCAGAGCCTCGCAGACTGCCGACGTCCTCGCCGCCCGCTCACTCTTATCCGCAACTGCGGGGTGCTACGAGTAAGGATGACGCGTTTCGCACTGGGTTGGGTTTATGGCCCATGGTTCACAGCGAAGCTGAGCTCCGCAGGCGAAGCCTGGCGGGGAAGGCCTCGTAAGCTGTTTCAGGGTATTCTCAGTATCGACGTGGTCACATGATCCGCAACTCCATACTTCCCTCCTCTTCCCTCCCCCTCCCTCCGCTTCTGCATTTGCGGCTGCTGGTCATCCCCCCCCCCTCCCTCTTCCTCCTCCTCCTTTCTTGACGTTGCACGGACATGGATCAGATATCGTTGCGTCCTCTTCCTTCTCCTCCGCTTCCTCCGTTTCGGCCCGTGGGCCGTGCGCCTGCCTTGGCGGTCTCGACGCTGGCGGCGCGCGCGCTTCGCCGCGGGCGTGTGTTTTAGTTGTTTTGTTGCCAAGTGCTAATGTAACCCCTGCTGGCGCTTTCGCTCCCATGCTCCTTCCCCTTCCTGTTCCTCCTCCTCGTCGGTTCGGCGGACCGGGCGTTTCGCCTCATAGTTCGTCATATCTTGTTGGCCCCGAAGCCTCAATTTTGCAGGGACCATGCACGCGTGAAGGGCGGGAGGGGAATTCAATATGGGGTTTTCGCCTTAGCGCCGCAAACAGTCTTTGTAAGTATGGATGGACGGGGGAATCGTCTCCGAAATTGAGCTCTCGCCCGAGCACCGTCCGCATTCGTTTAAAAGTATGCAGCAGTTCCAAAGTATGGAACCCAGGTGTGTCTCGAAATGGAGCTCTCGCCTCAGCGCCGCGAGTTTTCGTTTTAAAAGGCTGCAGATTATGCAAGGGTGGAACATAGGCTGTTCCGAGCCATCCTGTGTTATTAAGTCCTCGTTTTGAATCCGCAGCGCCGCGGTCCTTCTTAATCTTCCTCCGTCCTGAAAGATGCAAGTTCTCGAACATGTTCGGACCTCCCCCGAGAGTTTGGCGCCGCAATGTATGCGCCCCAGGCGATTTCGTCCTAGTTCGGACCTGGGTGCCCTCGCACATTGATTTGGCTCGGGGAATGTCGCAGTAAGATGGGGGCGAGGGATCTGGTCGTGATTCTCCCTGATGTCACGTATTTTTCTTGCCGGGCCGGATATCAGGGCTTCTTCCCTCTCCTCCTCCCAATCCGTCCTTCGAAGAAGAAGCAGCAGTTTAAGCGTAAATTGTCGGAGGCCCGCGCGGTTTCTCGGATCGGCGCTTCCCCCCCCTGGCGGAGCCTCTGGCGCCGCACCTGGCGCGCTCCGCGCCCCAGGGAGGAGGCGCAGGAGCAGGGGGGACTTCTGGAAAACGCTGGGGAGGCAGCCGATGGAGGCTGTCTCGTCGTTTTCGTCATCGCCCCAGACCCCCTCGAGTTGTGCAAAAACACGGAGGAGGGTTTTGAGCAATTTTCTGCCTCCGGGGGCCATTAGAGGCACCAAGGCCGTCAAAGAACGACTCAGGATGAAACGCCCGTTCTGGGGAATGGGTCGCGATCTCTGGGGGTCAACGTTAAGAACATGATGCCGTCTAGGTCTGGGGTCGTCGGTATCCTTCTCCTGCCTCTCGCTCACCCACTCTGTCATTGACTCGCCCGCTGCCCCCCGCTTGGGGCGGCACCTCTCTGCGCCAAGAAGCGCAGAGCAGATGGGCTCGGGCAACTCATCGTACCGTCATCATCGTCGGGCGTCATTGTCTTCCTCTTTGTCCTCCGCCCGGCCTTTTCCCCGATTCTCCCTCCTCGATGTTCCTCCTCCTCCTCCTCCTTTTCCTCCTCCTCCTCCTTCTCCTCCTCCCCCCTCTCCTCCTCCTCCTCCTCCTCCTCCTCCTCCTCATCCTCCTCGTCCTCCTCTTCCTCGTCCTCCTCCTCCTCCTCCTCATCCTCATCCTCATACGCCTCCTCCACTTCTTTCCCCCTTCCTCCGTGTCAATCTCCTCGTAATCCGTATGTGTAAGCGCACCTTGTTTTCGCACTCTCCAGAACTGGGAGCGGCCTCACGTGCCGTAAACCGCACGGTTACGGTGGGAGGAAGTCGAAGGAGGAGCATCAGCATGGTTCGACGAATCGCAAACGTGGTTTGAGAGTTGAGGCGCGTGAATTAGCGACGGGTCCCGTTTCCGTGGAGAATCGTTGCTCCGGTTCGCTTAATCAGGCAGCGGTTGCCTCATGTTTCGGAGATGCATTCCCCGGTCCGTGGATGTGGCGCCCGCCCACTTGCCAGATCCACGGATCCCTGATCCATGTCAGCGCGTGCCCGAATCCAGGAGGGGATGGGGTGATGGAGAGGAGCAGGAGGAGATGGGAGGGGAGGGAGGGAGGGAGGTGGAGGTGGAGGAGAAAGATTGGATGGACGAGGGCACGGCTGAGCGGGGCACCCGCCTCGTCGCTGCTGCAGCCACGGTGCCGGCCGCGGCGCCCCCCGGGCCCCCAGCAGCCTGTCGCGGCCGACACCGCGTGGCCCCGCGGCAGCAGCCCCGGGCGCGCCGAGCGGGCTCGTGGCTGGGCTCGCTGGGCTGTCCTGCCCTCGTGGGCGGCAAGCGCGGTCGTGTCCGTGGCCCCGCGGGCTGGACGCCTTGGCTGCGACCCCGTGGATACGGAGCGTTTCTCCGCGGATGCCCCGCACGGAACGTATCCTTGCGACCGCGCATCCGCGTCATCGCACCCCGGGGTCCAGATTACGAGGGCGTGGACATGGACAGGGGATACGAGGGGGGGAGGGAAGAGGGAGAGGAGGGAGGAGGGAGGGGGCGCAGGAGGGAGAGGAGGAGCTGACGCCCCCCCCTCGCGAGGCGAGGGAGTACCTGGACTCGGACCCGGTGGCGCTGATCGGCCGTGCGTTTTTCTCTGCGACCTTCCTCCTCACGGCGTGGTCCAGGCTTCTTGTCTGCATCCAGAGGGGGGGGGAGAGGGAGGCGAGGGGGAGGAAGATGACTCCCCCTCCTCCCCTTCCGGCGCTCTCCTCTTCCTCCCCCTAGCTCCTCCTCATCCTCCTTCTCCTCCTCCTCCTTCTCCTCCTTCTCCTCCTCCTTCTCCTCCTCGTCATCCTCACATTCCTTCTCCTCTTCCCCCATGTTCCCTCTCCCTCCTCCTCGATTCCTTCTCCCGTTTCATCCTCCTCTTCCTCCTCTTCCGTCTTCTCCTCTTTCCTCCTTCATTTCTCCCCCGCTCCTCCCGCGCTTCTGCTCCTCCTCCCTTCCTCTTCCCAGCAGCCCCTCCTGCAAGCGTCGGAGGAGGAGGAGGAGGTGGGGAAGGTGGAGGAGGTGGAGGAGGTGGAGGAGGTGGAGGAGGAGGAGGAGAAGCAGGAGGAGGAGGAGGAGGAGGAGGAGGAGGAGCTGCAGGAGAGTGAGGAGGCAAATGGCGATGAGGTGTAGTAGTAGTAGTAGTAGTAGTAGTAGTAGTAGTAGTAGTAGTAGTAGTAGTAGTAGTAGTAGTAGTAGTAGTTTATTATTATTATTATTATTAGTAGTAGTAGTAGTAGTAGTAGTTTAGTAGTAGTAGTTTAGTAGTAGTAGTAGTAGTAGTAGTAGTAGTAGTAGTAGTAGTAGTAGTAGTAGTAGTAGTAGTAGTAGTAGTAGTAGTAGTAGTAACTAGTAGTAGTAGTAGTAGTAGTAGTAGTAGTAGTAGTAGTAGTAGTAGTCGTAGTGTTCGTAGCAGTAGTAGTTGTAGTAGCAGTCGTAGTAG
>CAUYUJ010017170.1:1355972-1376325 GCA_963575745.1 Prorocentrum cordatum | reverse complement strand
GGGGGGGGGGGGCGAGTGGGAAGAGGGGATGGCAGAACGAGGACCTGCTCTCTCTCCCTCCTCCCCCTTCTCCCCCTCTCCTCCTCCCTCCTCATGCCCATTCCTCTTATCCTCTCCTCCTGCCCCTCCTCTCGTCCTGCCCTGGATTCCCTCCTCTTTCCTCCTCTCCTCCTCCTCCCTGCCTATCCTCCTCTCTGCTCCTCCTCCTCCTTTTCCTCCTCCCTCCTCCCTCCGCCCCCATCCCCCCGCCTCCCGTCCTCCCCTTTCACGTCATTGTCCTCCTCGTCCTCATTTGTTATACCTTAAGAGTACTACTCTCTCCTTTCCTGTATTCTGCCTGGAGTACGTCAAGCCCTCTCCTCGTATTGTTTAAAGACGGGGTTTCACAATGTCGTTTCCTGCTCATCCTGCTCCTTCCACTCTAGTTCCTGCTGCTGCTGTTCGTCCTCGTCCTCCTCCTTCCTCATCGTCCTCCGTATCCTCCTGCTCATCCTCCTGCTCACCCGCCACCTCCCCCGATGTTCGCAGCTTATTCTTCCGATTGTGCATACCACGATAAGGGTCCTCTTTGGAGTGCCAGGTCGGCTATGACACGTGTCCGCGGAGAGACAACAAAGCAGCGCCATGGGAAGGGATGGAAGGGAAGGATGGGGTGTCAGATGTGGTGCGAGCGCACCTGGTTTGCACTCTCCCCCTCGTCGTTCTCACTTCCCCTCCTCCTCCTCCTGCTCCTCCTCCTCCTCCTCCTCATCCTCCTCCTCCTGCTCCTCCTCCTCCGCCTCTCCTCCTGCTCCTCCCTCCTCCTCCCTCTCCTCCTCCTCCTCCCTACCCTCCTCCTCCTCCTCCTCCTCCTCCTCCTCCTCCTCCTCTCCGCAGCCCTCCTCCGCAGCCCTCGCCGTCCTCCTCCTCCTCCCCCCCCCCCCGCCCCCTCCGCAGCGGCCTCGCCGGGGCGACTGTCAGCGGGTTCGTGAGCCAGTGCGACGCCGTCGCGCGGGAGCTGTCCGACCCGCAGGTTGTGTTCCAGACCACCCTGCGGGACCCCGCAGCGTGGCCGCCTCCGAAGACGGCGGCGACGACGACGACGGCCGACGGCGACCGCGGTCGACGAGGGCGATGGACGACGGCGGTCGACGCCGACGAGCCCTGAGATCCGGGCGTTGTAATTTTTTACGCCCAGCGTTTTTGCCCAGTTTCGGTCCCCAGGACCCTCGCAGATCAGTCCGGCTCGAAATGCGCTGCAGACATATGGGATCTGGGGCTCCGGTTGTGATTTTCGTGATGCCGAATTTTCCCGCATCGTGGCATTTGAGGGAGGGGAGCCGATCCAGATCCACTCCCACCACCTCCATGTGTCCTGTAGAAGATCGGCTTTCTGTACATCAGGAATCGAGTACGGGGTCGACTACATGATTGATTTACCACCGCCGACGACAAATCATTCCAGAGTGCCGAAACATGTGCGCAAGATGTATGCGCAAGCATTGGGCCACAACTACTAACACACGGAGGGGGATTGGGGGAAGCCGCTCAATTTCTGCGCACAGTGGCGCCAGTGGCTATCCCACGCTCCGCGGGCCCATAGGGAGGCCCCGCCCCAGCCACAGTGGCTGCGTTCGCATGCTGCCCCGCCTCCATGACAGCGCGCCCGTCGCAGCGTTGAGGCCGCCCCGAATGCTTGTTGGCCTGTGGCGTGGGTCCTTCCTGGTCCTGCGTCGTCTGGGCGGCCCTTTGGTCGGGGGTCTTGGGGTCCTGCTCCCTTGGTTGACGTGTGTCTCCGTAAGGTTGTCTGGGCCTGGGCCGAAGTGCCTCCTGGGTCCTGTGTGCTGGACCCGACTTGAGGGACTGCGATGGTATCCAGGGGAGTCTCGGGGAGTGGTATTCGGTAGTGCACCTTCGCGCGGACCTCAGCGGTCCCGTGGGGGCAGGCCGTGCAGGCTGTCATTGGCTTTTGCTTCCGAGCTCTGACCTGGGAATGTCCGAAGGCTTGTACACGCACACGCAGACACACACACACACAAACAGAAACAGACGCACAAACAGAAACATAAACAGAAACACAAGCACAAGCACATATACAATCACAAAGACAACACCGAGCACACACGCACACGCACACAAACACACACACACATATATTTATATATACATATACATACATACATGCATGCATACACACATACATTCGTACATACATACACATACATACACATACACACACGGAATAGGACGTCTCCTGGGCGCTCGGACCTTCCATATAGCCGGCCACGGTGGCGCCTGCTCCTCCTCCAGCTCGTGCTCCTCCTGCTCCTCCTCCTCATCCTCCTTGCTCTGCTCCTCGTCGTCCTTCTCCGTCTCCTCCTCCTCCTCCTCCTCCTCCTCCTCCTCCTTGTCCTTGTTCCGTCCTCCTCGTCCCCTTCCTCCTCATCCTCCGCCTCCTCCTCCTCTTCCTCATCCTCCTCGTCCTCCTCCTCCTCCTGCAGATGTTCCCCTCCGAGGTCCCGACACTGGCCAGTTTTTTGCTCCGTATCAGTTTTAGGGGGCTGGCTGGAACGCAGCATACCATCGGAGCTCTGGGGGTCCTGGTCTCGCAGCGGGCGCTCCGCGAGAGCACCGATGTGGAGATGCCCGCCGCTCATGCCCCTCGCCAGGGCCAGGCTTCCGGCGTCCAATCACACTCTGGCTGAGCGGCGCTAGGCGTACAGAGCAGCGTAGGCACAAGCGTAAACAGCAGAGACCATTTTTCGCGTGTGTACCCTGAGGCCTCTCATGAGGTCCGAGGTTGTCAAACAATGCAACCGGGTGAAAAATCACGAACAGAGCCCGTAGACCCCATGTTTCTTCGGCATGTTGTGAGTGGGATCGATTCGCGAGGGTCCCCGGGCCCGAAACAGGACAAAGTCGTGGGTCGTAGGAACAATGCGACGCCAGCACCTCAGGGTATTCTGCTGGGACGGACCGTCGATCCTTCAAGTCCTCAGCGTGCCTGCTTCTCCTGGCAAATCGAAGAACAAGAAAACGCCATGAACATACTCTTGTGGTACTCCGCGCGGATATCTTGGATCCGCGCTGGGCCCCCCCTGGCGCCGTCCCTGGCGCGCCCCGCGCGGCAGGGAGGGGGTCCGGCGCAGATCCAAGAAATTCGCGCGGAAGGCCAAAAGTTGATGTCTATGGCGTTTTTGTTTTTACGTCCTCTTCGCTCCTGAAGACATGCTCGCTTTTCTGTGGACCGCGTCTTGGAGCGATCCGGATCTTGCACGTCTCGGCCTCGAGCCGATGGCTCCGATTTGAAGTCGATGATGGCCGGCCTGGCCCGGCTCGATTCCGCAGGTCCGACGATCCGATGTGGGCCGATGCTCCGCATGGCGTCGCTCTGAATCCTTGCGCCACCGATTCGATTCGGTTCGATGTCCTGCTCCGCTCTGGTGCTGCCCGATTCGATGCGCGCTTCGATCCGATCCGATGTAGCGGTTCGATGCTGGCTGCTCCTGCCCTCTGGGTCGTGCGCAGCCGTGGCAGCGTTCTCCAGCCCGCTCAAGGATGTAGCCTTGGCCGCCCGCTCTGTCATGCGTTCGCGGCGCTGGCCTCCGTGATCGGCGATGTGTCGAGCGCGCGCCCTGGACAAAGGGGCGACGCTCGGGCGGGGCCAACTGAGAATGACACTCGAAATTATTCGCTATTCGCCGTGCAGCATGTGGCTCCTGAAGGGGGACTGGCCCTGAGGTTTTGCCGATGTGGGGCTCCTGGGGCCCTCCTTGGTCCTTGGAAGCGTCAGCAATCGATCTGCTAGTTATCGAAGCGTGGTCCTGGGGAAGACCCAGGGGTCGAGCATCCGTTTCCCTCAGGACCCGCTTCCGTCATGCCACTGTTAGAACTCGCTTTTGTTCTCCGCGGCGGCGCTCAATTTTGGAGCCAGCTGGGATTGCCATTCCTCCTTTTGGGTGGCCCTCGCTTGACCTCCGTTCCGACAACTGCTCTTCGTCAATGAGGTTCTATCGTCCTCGCGTTCGTTTCCTGTTCCGCTTGTGCCTCGTCCTCCTCCTCCTTCTCCTTTTGCTCCCCTCCTCATCCTCCCTCCCCCTCCCCCTCTCATCTCTTCGTTCGTATCTCTCCTCCTGCTCATCGCCTTCATCTTCCTCTTCCCTCCCTCCCTTCCTTCCTCCTCCTTTTCCTCATCTTCCTCGTCCTCCTCCTCCTCCTCCTTCTCCTCGTCCCTCCCTTTCACCTCTCACTTTGGTTCTCCCCCCTGCTCCTTTCACTTCTCCTCCTCCGCCTCCGACCCCGGGGCGTGCTCTCTCACATCGTGTGGCTCTCCTCCTCGCCCTCCTCCCCCATCGGCGCAGAACGGGACCGCGGTGGTGATCGACGACTACTTGAAGGGGTACCAGTGGGTCGAGCAGAACACGCCAGAGGCCCCCCCTCCCGCGGCCCGACTGGCGCCTTGCGGACTGGAAGTCGGGTGGCGCGGGGTCAGGTTTTGGGGTACCCCTCAGGAGAGGACGAGGAGAAGGAGGAGGAGAAGCAGGAGGAGGAGGAGGAGGAGGAGGAGGAGGAGGAGGAGGGCTCCGCCCCTGTCGTCGTCCTGCGCCTCCTTCTCACCCTCGTCCCCTCCTCGACGCTCGAAGCCTCGAAGCTGGCGCTCTTTGTCCTTCTCCTCCTCCTCCTCCTCCTCCTCCTCATCCTTCTCCTCCTCCTCCTCCTCCTCCTCCTCCTCCTCCTCCTCCTCCGCGCTTGCATCGGGCTCCAAGCGGTACTACGTAGGAGGTCGGTGGCGTTTTCGTTGTGTTGAGGCTTCTGGCCGAGTTGGCCGTCCCCTTTATTCGGCGTCGGCCATGGTGTGTCGAGCCGCCGCGACCGTAGGCCTCTTCATGTGTTTTCCTCCGCCTGCCCCTCCTGAGAAGAGCAGGAGGAGTGGGAAGGAGGAGGAGGCGTGGGCGGCTTGGACTCGTGCGCCCGCGGCGTTGAGGCTTCGGCGAGGGGAGGGAGAAGAGGAGGAGGAGGAGGAGCAGAGGCGGAGGAGGAGGTGAAGGAGGAGCCTTGGGTTTCTGGGCACTCGTTTTTGATTTGCTACCATGGTGGGACAGGACACTAACCCATTCGTTTCAACGTGTGGGAGTCGCAGGAGGTGAAGGAGGAGGGAAACGAGGAGATCCTCTTCCGCCATTGGAGCGTTCTGGGGGTCCAGGCGGGACCTCCGAGGCTTCGGGAGGTCTCGGGATGACCAAGGCTCGATCCTCGATCTGGTTCCTCCTCCTCCTCCTTTTGCGACTGGGCGCCAAAGCGTTGTGCGGATCCACGAGTCGGGGTTATAGTAGGGGCTTCGTTACCGTTGGCGTGAACCAGGGGTACGACTCGAGGAAACTATTTGATTACAAACTCTGCGAGGAGGAGGGGGGAAGAGGGCGGCAGGGGAGGAATGGGTAGGTGGAAGAGATGGGTGAGAAGGGAAAGGGGCGAGCTTCGGCAGGAAGGGAAGAACAAGGAAGGGTGGCGGAAGGGCAGGATGGAGGGGGAGAAGGGGTTACTCTGCTTGTCGATTCACAGCGCGTGTCGAATCGACTGTCAAATGTTGTGCACATTGTCTCCTCAGTGCCGCCATGCTCGGTGAAAGGATGCACGCGTTATGGCCTGGTGGGACTACGGTTACCAGATCACTGGCATCGCCAAGCGGACGTCCATTGCCGACGGGAACACGTGGAATCACGAGCACATTGCAACGCTCGGGCGCTTGCTTACCAGCCCGGAGTGTTCCGTCCTTCTTTTCGTCAGCTTGCGTTCAACAGGATGTCATTGACGTGTGAAAGTTGGGATGTGTTGTTGGTGATTCGTCCACACGTGGGGCATCATTGACACCGCCATAAAGTGTACATCCACGTGCGTCCATTTCTTTCGCACTTGCATGGGGAAGCTACTGGCAGAAGCGGCAGGAGCAGCTGCAGTGACAGATGAGATGACGGCAATTTCAGAATGGGGATCAATCATCCCTTCCGCTGCGGTATCTGCCCCTGCCAGTCCCTTCGTGTCATCTTCCCTCTCTGTTTTCATCTCTGCTCTGCCACCGTCCCCCAGCATTCCTCTTCCTGCCTCATCCATCCGGTCCTTGATCCTTCTTCCTTCACCTTCCTGTATGTTCTCTTCCTGCCTCCCCTGTCGCCTCCCGCTCCCAGACTGCCCATCCTATACATCTATCATTCGATCAGGCAAGCATCCTCAGACTGCCAAGCCCACGCAAGTTTCGGCCGCGCGCCCGTGTCGAAATCCGCCCAACACCCTCATCGCCGACGCGCGAAGGCCATCATCGGCATCGGCCCGATCATGACACAGCGCCCGCCCGAATCACGGACTCATACTGAGGTGCCCACGCGGCAGCGCGGCCGGCGAGACTTCGGAAATCCCCAACTGTCAGCGCCACCGCGGCCGCGTCGGTCGCGCCAGACTAGCTGGCCGCTCTGCGCGCCAGCCAGCGCCAAGCAGGCATCGCATTCGCCTCCGCATGGGCACTGCCAACAACCCCATGCGATATATGTGACAGGCTCGACGCGCGCGTCGTCGCGCGCGCGCCAGAATGTTCCGAAAACCGTAGGTTTCGCAAGCATGTCGCGCCGAGGCCCCCGCAACGCATGAACAGTACACCAACGGTTGTGCCGCGTGGGTTTCCCCCCAAAAACAAAACACGCGCGCGCTCTTGAGAATTCTGGTGGGGGCCGCAGGAGTGAAATTGCGACCGAGTGCGCCTCTCGCGCGCGCATGTCCGGATCATCCGAACACCTCTGCACTTGCTGGAGGGGGGATCTGATCGATCGGATTCGACGTCGGTGTTGTCCTGCTCGATCCGATCCGATGTGATTCCGATATTCTGACGATGTGATGCGGACCGATGGCTGTACGGCGCGGTTGTGCATCCTGGCGCGGCCGATCCGATTCGGTTTCGACTCTGTGCCGACGCAGGAGGATCCGAGGCACATTCCGACCCGATCCGATTTCCTGATTCGATGTTGACTGATCCTGCTTTTCTCTCTCCATCCGCCCCCCCCCCTTCAGGAGGTGTCCAGGGGCACGCGGGGAGGCCTGCAGAAGAGGCTTCTAGAGGCCCAGAGCAGGGCTAGAGATTGTCCCTGCGTTCGGTGAACCCGTAGCGTCCATTACGGGGGGCCGATCCCCCCTTTTCTCCCCTCCGTACCGCAACGGACGTTCTGCAAAGTCCAGCAACCTCGATCCTCGAGGAGGAGGAGGAGGCGGAGGAGGAGGAGGAGGAGGAGGAGGCTCAATCCACTGTCCTGATTGATCCCTCCTCACCCCCCCCCCGCTTCCGGAGGCCTCCAGAGACGCCCGGAGGCCCGCAGAGAAGGAGGGTTTCCAGAGGTCCGAAAACGGCCAGCAACGTCCGCTAACCTCGATCATCGATCCTCCTCCTCCTGCTCCTCCTCTTCTCCTCCTCCTCCTCCTCCTTCTCCTGCTCCTCCTCCTCCTCCTCCTCCTCCTCCTCCTCTCCTCCTCCTGCTCCTGCTCCTCCTCCTCCTCCTCTTCCTGCTCCTCCTCCTCCTTCCCCCTCCTCCAGGCGCTCAGGCGGATAAGACAAACCAGGGCACTGTGGGACTGCCACGGCATATACGGCGCAACCTTCCGACCCCAATAGGGAGCCAGGAGGGAGGGGCAGAGTTCATGAGCATATTCACGCCAGCCTGTGCTACCTCACGTGGCACTGCCGTCCCAGAGGAGGAGGAGGAGGAGGAGGAGGAGGAGGAGGAGGAGGAGCGGAGGAGGAGGAGGAGGAGGAGGAGGAGGAGGAGGAGGAGGAGGAGGAGGAGGAGGAGGGGGAGCTGGAGGAGGGAGGGGAAGGAGGAAATCGTGCCACTGGCCAGGAGGGGGGCGCGCGCAGCGAGGAACGCTCTGCGTACCTTCAGCGCGTGCAGCGCCGGGGGATGCCCCGCGAAGGCGCGCGAGATGGAGGAGGAGGAGGAGGAGGAGGAGGAGGAGGAGGAGGAGGAGGAGGAGGAGGAGGAGGCGGTGTAGAAAAAGGAGGAGAAGGATGAGGAATACGTATTGAGGATGAGGAGGATGAGAAGGCGACGGGAGAGGAGGAAGAGTCGAGGAGAAGGGAGAGGAGGAGGAGGGAGGAGGAGGAGGAGGAGGAGGAGGAGGAGGAGGAGGTCGCTACCCCCCCCCGAGGAGAGGCGCGCGTGGAGCTCGATCCGGCACCTGGCGGACTACGTCCTCGTCTGGGCCGGAGGCTGCCCTGCCCAGCTCTTTCGGGGTCAGATCGTCGGACTGGCTAGGACGAGGCTAAACCCGTTCCAGAGCGTTCCGGAACGTTCCCAGGGTGTTCCAGAACGCTCTGATAAGGCCGCGACGCCCCGTACACCCTTCAGAGCCGCCGGATTTTACAGATTGGCGAGGCCGCACGGCCGGTGTTGCCGACCCTCAACGACGACGACGACGACGATACTGACGTGGGTCAGAGTCCTCAGGGATGCTTCTTGGGGTCTCTTCGGCGTCTTGGCGCTTCCTGGGAACCTCTCAGGCCGAGGGCTCGAAATGAACGTTCGGGTCCCCCGTCTGGGCACTCTTGGAGCCGTCTTGGGGACCTCTTGGGCCGTCGTGGAGGTCTCTTGGGGCCCTCTTGGATCGTTTCGGGGCACTCTCGGAGGCCTCTTGGGCTATATTTGGAGCGATCTTGGGGGCCTCTTGGGCCGTCTTGGAGTGTCGGGAAGCCGAAAAGGCGAGAATCCCCAAATCGACCACAAACATTAGGAGAATCAGTCATTTTTGCCTCTTGGGGCCCTCTTGGAAGTGCTCTTGGAGGCCTCTTGGAGCGTCTTGGGAACCTCTTGGGCCGTCTGGAGGCTACTTTGGCGTCGTGGACCGGTAGTTCGGCGATTCGGGGCTCTTTTGGGGAGTCTTTGGGGCCTCTTGGGGCAGTCTTGGTTTGTCTTGGGGCGGTTCGGGCTTTGGGGCCCACCCCCTGGGGGAGGGAGGGAAAGGGGGGGGGGGGGGGGGGCCCCATTCTGACTGGGGGCCTCCCCCCGGGCTCCCCCGGGGACCCCCTCCAGGATCCCCCCCCCCGGCGGGGAAGGGACAAGGGAAGGGGCTTCCTTTCGAATGAATGACGACATTCGTCATTATCGTTTTTGCCAGCACGTTGAAAGAGAAAGGCCCAGGGTGAGAGAGGCAACGACTGGCGCGTCGGAGAAGGCGACCCAGGAGAAGCTTGGAATCGCGACGGCGACGACAACGACGACGACGACGACGACGACGACGACGACGACGACGACGACGAGGAGACGACGAATCAAGCAGCGACGAGTGAACGAGCTTCTTGTACACGCCGGCAGGGTCGGCGGATTCTCGATGTATCATCACCCGGTTTTCTCCTCGTCCTGGCTTCGTCTTGGATCAGGGGCGGCGCGACGCCACCCCTCCCGGAAAGGCTTCGTGTTGCGCGCGGGCAGCCCCACAGGCATTCCAGGCTGGCATCAACAGGCCCCCTCGAGTAGTCGCAGCTGGCCTCAACAGGCCTCCCGTGTAGTCCGGCGCGATCTCATTGCTTCAACCCTGGGCCCTGGGGTGCTCTGCGCCCCAGGGGCGCCTGCGGAGGCGGCGTGAGGGTGTTGAGACCACCCCAGACTGCTCGGTGGAAGTGCTGAGACCAGCTGGGACTGCTCGGGGGGGTTCGAGGCCAGCCGGGACTACTTGTGGGGGCTGTCTGTGCGCAGCCTGCAGCCTTACCGACCCCTCTCCCCAAGCTGGGCGGGCCCAGAAGCGGGATAAGTCGATCCAGATCTCCGACGGTCTGGTTTCCGTCAGGGCGTGTTTCCTCGATTGCGGCCTCTGGGGCCCGTGGCTGGGCGCGGGGGCCACCAAAACCAGACCCGGGAGGCAAGGCCACACTCGGGGGGAGGCGGTCGGGGCCTCTGGGGCCGCGGACTGCAACAAAGAACACCTCGGTGGATGCCCGGGTGCCGCAACCGTCTCAGAGCGTTTCGGAGCGCTTTGAGACGGCTGCGGCGCGCCCGAGACGGCCTCCGAATCTCCGGATCTCCGAGATCCCCGATGTGTGTCCGAGTTTTTCTTGGTCCCGTTTTCCTCTGTCAGTAAATCAGAGCAGCATGAATCAGGGCTTGGTAGAGGCCGCGCCCTGCCAGGTCGGTCGCCGAATCCGCCTGCGATCAGGAGGGGGTTCCATGGGTGTGCACGGTCGGTTCGGCCAGTTCGGTTCGGTCGGTTGTCATTATTTCGGACGTCCTGCGTCACCACGGTGACAGGCCCATAACCTGTAACAGGGGGAATGTCGGTTCGACCAGTTTTCCGGTGTGCTGTCGTTGTCGACGGCTTGATAAATTGCAGAACATACATTTCGGATGTCCGCGAGGATTTCTTGGGTCGGCGCTAGACCCGCCTCCACACGCCTGTGGCGGCGCTTCAGCGCCAAGGGCTTAGCGCCAACCTATGAGATCCGCGCGGACCTACGAACGTGTATCTTGGCGTCCCCCCCATATCCACCCCCTCGGGAACCCATGCCCAGGATCCCGGTAGGCAATTGATGTGGGTTGTCGTATGGGATGGTGAAGCATGGATTCAAGAGAGCACGCTCCGATGCGGCGCTTGGCCATAGCGCGCCCATACACTAGCCGCCACCAGCTGCGGCCCACTGCCACGACGAACCGCCCGGACGTGTCGCCACCCGAAGCCGTAAAGCCCGATGTGGGTGACCTCGGGCCCGGGGGGGCGGGTGCAGGAGATCATTATCCGCGGCCGCGTGGGGTCCTGGAGCATCGACTCCCGAGGCCCGAAGCAGCGGATGTGTGCACTCTGGGAGGGGGTCAAAACCCCTCCAGACGAGAAATTTAGATCCACCCCAGACCAGCCGTAAAAGAGAGGCCTTGTGCCCAGACCCCCCCCGAACCCTCCCCTCCGCGAGACACCTCAAGTCAGCAGACCCCTGAAAATGCGCCCCCCCCCCCCTCCCCCCCCCCACACACACACGCGCACACACACACACGCACACACACACACACTTGGATGAGTTGTTGTTATCAAGATAACAAAGCTCCCGTAGACCAGCTCGCCCGAGAAGTCACCACCGTTGAGTGCCAGGAGAGGCGAAGCCTCTATCGCCGAAAGGCGTCAGCAATCAAAGAAGCAACAATCGGATCAGAGAAGATGTACAGTGAATATTTGCAGTATCTTGGCACAGGCACAGTCGAGCGAGAAGCCAATACGTATTTGCGGCCCGCAGGCCTTAAGCGAGCTCCTAAACCTCCCGCTCGGAGGCCTCGAACACAGAGGCTGCCACAGTGATACCCAGACGGCAGCTATCTGGTAGGATTTCGAGCAGGAGGCACGGGCGAGGGGACGAGCAGGGCCACGGCCAAGAGGCAAGAGGACGAAGGCGAAGAAGAGAAACAGCAGGAGAGAAAGGAAGAGGAAGACAGAGAACCTGCACTGGCACACCAGCAAGATCTCAAGAGTCCCGAAAACGGCAACGTGCGGATTACCCCACGCAGACAGCCCGAGACATCAGACCAACATAATCAGAGCATAAAAGTTCCGAGCTACTGTACGAAGAGGAATCTCTAACCGAGAAGCATTGTGTGTGCTGGGAATTGCGTCAGAAGTCATTGAAATGAATGAAAAGGCACACGCACACACACACACATCCCGACCAAAATGATAAAGGGGGTGGGATGCTAAAGCAACCGCGGCATCAGGCTCAAGAGCTCTCTCAAGCCATCACGGATGCAGTTAATTGTAGCAAGCACTGAGATCACCATCGCTACCACTAGTGGCTTATCCAGGCACAGACTCCGATCATAATGGATTGGGCTACTGCGGCGAACCACGCCCACGTCTCTCCCACCGTGGGTTGTGTATCCGCCAGTACCGATGAGGAAGAGGCTAACGTGTTGAGAGGACGGCTTCCGAACAGTTTAGCAGCAGACTGGAACCACCCACCAACTTCAGGGAAGATCAGTTGGAGCAAGAGACGACTGCCAACCAAGGGGAGTATAGTTACTGTCCTTTGGATCGCAAAGGTGAGCATACGTTCGGCTGAGATCCGAGCAAACCCACCGAAGATACAAGTCTGATGCGCCGTCCATACAGCCACGATTATCGGGATGAGAATTCAGAGGAATCGAAACAGTGGCCAGATATGTTCTGTGGGATCTGCGGCCACCAACCACGAAGCAGCTTGATCATCTGTTATTCAGCCGATGACAATGTTCTGGAGATCCGTGACACTCCAAGTTCCGTCACGCAGCATTCGGGCATACATGATCTGTCCAACTTTCGTGAAACTGCTCGTTCAGTGGATGTCGGTGGCTGGCATTCCCAAACTCTGAAGCTGTGTCTGCCACTGTGATAATCCCTTGCGCCGCTGAATCTGAGACCACCATTCGCTGAAAGGCATCGAAGCGCCCTCGGCAGACGCAATCTCCTGGGAAAGCTGAACCATGTTATGGCGCCCGCCGCCGATGCCCAAGACACTCAACGCATGATCATGGTCCGCAGTGGTCATCTGGGTCTTAAATAGGGTTGACGGGCCAGGGGCCGCACCACCACCGCCAGTCGTTGGCAGAATGGGGCCACCAGCTGCAGGAGTCGGTGTGATCCGTGTGGTCGCCGCTGGAGTCGAAGGTGGCGGGCCCGCTCTGGGCGGGATGGAAGGTGGCCCTGCCTGGGGCGCGGGCTGAGGCATGCCGAGCATCCGTTCCATCACCTGGCGAGTCGCCCTTGAGTCCCCCGCTGCACTGGCAGGGGTGTTGTTGATGCTGCCGATCTGCTGCCCATGAGACCCGACGGTGGTCTGCAAGGTCGCCATGTTGCCCTGGAGCTGCTGGATGATGGGATGGTTGGCTATGGAGGTGTCGGCCTGTGCCGTCGTTGAGCCTGTCGCCGAAGGGGTAGTCGAAGTGCCTGACCCAGGGGTGGAGCCAACCAGGTTGTGTAAACGGCCCACCGTCTGCTACAGGCGGGCGTCTCCTGGAACACTGGATCGAAGTGCATCCGCGAGCGCACCGACGAGCTCACGAGCCGGCTCCGAAGTCGTAGAGACGCCATTGGTCTGCGTAGGAACAGCTGGTGGTGGTTGGGAGGTCACGCCCGAAGCCCCTGGGGTCGGCACAGTCGGCTGCTGCTGAGACTGGGCCAGCGCATTGCCCACGCGCGCGAGCTCCCCGAGGGCTGCGATGTTGTCCATGACGGAGGTCATCTGGCCGAGCATGCTGCTGAAGCCACCGCCGCCGCTGCCTCCGAAGGAGGCGTAGTTGTTGGGACCAGGCCCACCACGTGACCATTGCTGGTTGTAGCGGGGCGCGTAGGGGCCTCCTGGGCGGCCCTGCTGCCCAAGGGTCGGCAAGACGAAGACTTGGATAGGAACGGGCTGCCGTCGCAACTCGAAGGGTCCTCCAAGCTCTGAGAGAAAAGGGCTGCAAGGGTATTGGGTGAGGCTCTGAGGGATCCACATGTGATCATCACAAGTCGGATCGCATTTTCCGCAATTTCCAGTCGGGGAGAGGGCGGAATAAGGCCTCTCCAGATCAGTCGAATGTGTTGGTGGGAATAGCCCAGTCGGAACAGAGCCAGAAGATCACAGCAAATCAACACAAGCCAGTTATTGTTACATATTCGGAGATTCTCTCACCTTCGGATGCGCCCACGAAGTTCAGCGCGATGTTGTTTTAGGAGATTAGGTGGGAAGGGGCCCATATAGGGCAGTAGTGATTGTTTGGCTAGCTTAGAGCTGCCTCCCGAGATAACATACGCCTCATTCTTGTGTGTGACCCAGTGGGAGACCTTGTGGAAAGTAAAGAGGAAGACTGTTTCGAGATAGGGGACCATAACAGTGTCACCAACAATGGTGGGATCCGTAAAATCAAATGAGACCGTTGACCCATAGACCGAGTCGACTAGTCGTCGCATACATTTGGCACAGCACACCTTTGAAGCTAGTAAGATATCGTCGACATACCTACCAGTGAGAACTGTACTGCGCCTTCCAGGGTAGCGGGCATCCACCTGATACTCTAGGTCGCTGAGGACCGCGTGCGGAATAGAGCCACTGAGGGGGCCACCTATGGGGATCCCTTGGAGCTGTTGTGCCGCGATCCCACATGCCAAGAGTAGCCGCATACCTAAGAATCCTTCCAAGGCTCTCCGAAGGCTGCGTACCACCCCTACCGTGCGGTCCCATAGGCGTTGATTCACATGACCTCCACAGTAAGCGTGGGAGCGTTGTGTTCGGAGAACAGTGATACACCGATGGGCCTCAACTTTTGAGAACAGTCTGTCCAGGCAGTCATGGATTCGTGACACATCGGTCGCTTCACACGCCTGGCCTGCGTCCCCAACCATGGCGCCAGGGGGCCGCATTGGCTGCAAACAGCCTCTGCACAAAGGCGGAACCACTGTCGGCGCCGAGACCAGATGACAGTATTGGTCCAGCACACTGGGTACAGCCGTGTCGAGAGAGAAGGACCATCCTGGATTGAACTGGTTGGAGAGGAAAGTAAAGGTACGGCTGATCGACCGGTATAGCGCACGGGATAGTAAACACACAGAGCTGCATATGTTACGAACGCAGCTGTGTTCTGGCTTGGAGCAACGATGTCGGCCGTCGGGCGGGGTCTTCAATTCACCACACCAGCACTTCAGCTTGACCGTTGGGTAGATGTACGGAATATGGGATTGGTTCAGAGGGCTCTCCCCAGGTGATCGCATGCTCTTGGGAATGGTGGAATCATACAGTAAACGATACCAAGAGACCACAGCCATCGCAGGGGCATTGATTGCCCTCCACCGTGTAGGAGCCCGAGAGACCATAGCCCACCACCGAGCCAAATGATATATCCCAGAGACTCTCCACAGAGTGTTCGGATCTTTGTCTTCCACCGAAAACGTGCAAGCCTGGCCAGCCTTAAAAGCCCTTTCCCCATCTTACTTCGTGCTGCTGTCAGGTGTCGGTAGGGCCCTTCCTCTTGGAGTCCTTCAGGGGTGGGCCGTGGAGGAGGCCGTCGATATGGGGCATGCTGGGTCCTATCCAGGCCTTGAGATGACAAGAGGCTCGGGTATCCTTCCTGCGGGCGCTTGAAGAGGTCGGGGTGAGAAGGGGAATACGGCCGTTCACAGGGATTCGTTCCATGTCGTCGCCTCTGGCGGCGCGATTGAAGTCATCTAAAGTGAGAGAGGCAAGCTGGTCAAACTGCAAAGTGCGAAATGTGCGAGCGATGTCGCACATACCTCCTCGAATGCACGGCGCAGTGTGAACCAAAATCCGTGCTGACTTGGCGGCCCACGTAGCCCAAGCCGGCCTGGCGGGTCGGGCCTGCTGGACCGTGCCGGCCAGCCAGCCGCGCACAGACGCCACCTCCGAGCTGTGAGAAACTTTGATCACCGTCGGCACAGGGGCAGGCAGTCGCAGATTGTCGAGGTAGGCCCTCAGAGACGATCGAACCCTTATCCGATCCATCCAATGGGGATATAGAGTTGTGAACTCCCACACATGATACAAGAAGTCGGAACCATGCCGTCGGCCCCGACAGATGCACTCCCAAGGGATAGCGTGGGGCTGCACAGAGATCCATTTCATCATAAGAACCGTCTGACCCGTTCCCAAGATGTTGAGGGGTCCGTAACCTAAGCCCTGCAGAGTCCACTGTTGGAGGAGGCGGTCATAGAGATCGCCGTATTTGTGTTGGAGATAGTGTTGCCACCTATGTCGGCCAGCGAGGTACCTAGAGAAGCCCATGTACCTAGTGCAGAGAGACGCCATTCGTCGATCATACCAAGATTGGTTAAGCACTGTTTGAGCTTCACGATGAGGTAGAGCCTGACGCCTACTGGATCGGTGTCTGCGCCTTCTGGGGGTCTCCCTGGCCCGCAGACGCCCAAGATGGGGATTGCTCACATTGTTGGCGGCAGGGCGCGAGTAGGCAATAAGCGCACTTTCCCGAGCATGGGCTTGGGGAGAGGGCACAACCGCAAGATAGAGCATCAGGAGCCATGAGGAGCACCCAGGGGCCAGCAAGAGGCACCGACTGCGCTCCTTAGTTGGGGTCCCATTGGAGATACAGCGGAGGCCATGTAGGTGCTCACGGAAACGCCCAACTCCACAAGAGTGCCCACTAGAGTGCCGTAACCCACATAGAGATTGTCGGAACCAAGTTGGTACGCAAAGCCGAGGGAACCAAAGTCGTGTCCAGTGGACCTCGGCGTAGGATCTGAAATGCACTTAGCCTGCAGATAAACAAAGGTGAACAGTCCCAACGCATGCAGCAAAGTGGCGTCACCTTTCCGATCAAAGGCTGAGATCAGGCGTGGGGGAAGGTTATGGAGCAACTTGCGAGCCTGCTGACGCGCCTTGCGTCCACCTGTGAGAAGAGCTTGAATACGACACAATGTAAGAGTTACCGTGAGGGCTGTGACCACTGTCGAGACGCACGGGCTTACACCTGGCCGTGGGAGGAGCTCCAGGAGCCCCTTCTGAACAAGATGCACATAGTCTATGTACCGAGTGGATGGAGCCGAAACGAGGATCTGCCAAAGACCTGAAGCCAAGACCATAGCCGTCACATCACCGTGTCGTTGTTGGCTACGGAGGTCGCTGTAGACAGAGATCTTGGCAGACCATCCCATCGCCGCCCGAAGTTCCCGCATCGCTGCGGGGGGGATCTGGGGTCCAGGAAGTGCTGCGAGAAACTGACGCGTGTGCGCACGAGCACGGAGACATTCATCGCATTCACCCTGAGGAGTACCTGCGCAGCCACGTATAGTAACGAAGATGAGGAGTGGTCGAAATGGGAAGCGGGGGCGAAGTCCCCCACTGACTTGTTTAGATAGTTTGGGGTGTTGGCAGCGCGAGGAGCATCGCCACAGGCACAGTGAGAGCGCACAAAGTGTAGCAAGTATGGCAAGGATCGCCATCAGCAAGAAGCAAGTACACACTGTCACCGAGAGAGTCACATGTCGGCCAACCAGTGGCCCGGATAGCCCAACCACTGTTGAAATTGATCTTGATACCACTGGGTGGCTTGGGAGTCGGCATGGGCCTGTTGTATTTCTTGAAGCTCCATAAACATGGCCCTTGTCGTTTCGTTGTAGATTCTGTGTGTCTCCCAGGTGGTGACATTGACCGTGGAGATCTGGTCCAGCCATCTGCTGTCCGAGCTGGCAAATTCACAAATGCTTAATGCCAACCCTCGGTCTAAAAGCAACTGTTCCATCAGAACGTCGGAGAACTGTCGTGAACCACAGAGTTGAGAATGAACCACGATAGAGATTGGATGAGACTGTCGTGAGCCACATATTGAGAATGAACCACATATTGAGAATGAGCGAATCAACGGATATACGAATCTGTACGATTATGTAGGCGGGGTGCTGTGCACGCTGTCTGGTGGGATCGGCGCTCCACTCCCCGCGTCGCACTTGGATGAGTTGTTGCTATCCAGATAACAAAGCTCCCGTAGACCAGCTCGCCCGAGAAGTCACCGCCGTTGAGTGCCAGGAGAGGCGAAGCCTCTATCGCCGAAAGGCGTCAGCAATCAAAGAAGCAACAATCGGATCAGAGAAGATGTACAGTGAATCTTTTCAGTATCTTGGCACAGGCACAGTCGAGCGAGAAACCAATACGTATTTGCGGCCCGCAGGCCTTAAGCGAGCTCCTAAACCTCCCGCTCGGAGGCCTTGAACTCAGAGGCTGCCACAGTGATACCCAGACGGCAGCTATCTGGTAGGATCTCGAGCAGGAGGCACGGGCGAGGGGGCGAGCAGGGCCACGGCCAAGAGGCAAGAGGACGAAGGCGAAGAAGAGAACAAGCAGAAGAGAGAGGAAGAGGAAGACAGAGAACCTGCACTGGCACGCCAGCAAGATCTCAAGAGTCCCGGAAACGGCGACGCGCGGATTACCCAACGCAGACAGCCCGAGACATCATACCAAAAGAATCAGAGCATAAAAGTTCCGAGCTACTGTGCGAAGAGAAATCTCTAACCGAGAAGCATTGTGTGTGCTGAGAATTGCGTCAGAAGTCATTGACATGAATGAAAAGGCACACGCGCGCACACACACGCGCACACACACGCGCCCGCCCGCCCGCCCGCCCGCCCGCCCACCCACCCACTCACTCACGCACGCACGCACGCACGCACGCACGCACGCACGCACGCACGCACGCACACACACACACACTCTCACACACACACACACGCACGCACGCACGCACGCACGCACGCACGCACGCACGCACACACACACACACACACACACACACACACACACGCTACACGCACGCACGCACGCCCGCACGCCCGCCCGCCCGCCCGCCCGCGCACGCCCGCACGCTCGCACGCACGCACGCACGCACGCACGCACGCGCGCGCGCACGCACGCACGCACGCTGGCACACACACACACACACACACACACTGGCACACACAAATATAAAGATTCTACAGGCTTACGCCACATCCGCCGACCCCTTCTGTGACTGTTGCGAGGCCAGGAGTTTCTGGCCAGCGGCGTCTTGTGTGAGGGTGCGGTGTCGCGCGCGGGTGGTGGCAGATACGTAGGGGGTCCACATGTTTGCGTGATGCCGGTGGTCTGGGGCGTGTTTTGCGAGCGCTTTGCGTGCTGTGCACCCGGGTGCGGGGTGTCCTTCTGGGAGGTCGGCCTTTCGCCCCTCAACCAAGTGGAGGAGCACCGGAAGACGAAAGGAGCAAGAGTAGCGTGCGGAAGCTGTGATCAGCGAAGCATCACCGCGAAAGATGTGGCAGATGAGTCGAAACGGGTGAAGAGGCTGTTGACGTTCGCAGCGCGCACGAAACAGTTCGCGTAGCAGCAGCACGTCGCGTAGCACAGCGCCGAGCAAGATTGTGAGCACGTCGCGAGGAAGAGCAAGGCTGCATGCGCGGAGTGCATTGCAGTTGGCTTGACGGCTCGCAATGCGGAAGCGTCTGGTGGTCTTTTGGAGGCCTCCTGGGGGCCTCTTGGGGGCTCCTTGGGGCGTCTTGGCGGCCTCTTGGGGGCCTCTGGCGGCCTCTTGGGGCACTCTTGGGGCCCCCTGGGGCTCGTGGGGGCGGGAAGCTAGATTTTTGAATTTTTGGTTGCCCTCTTGGGCCCCTCTTGGTGCCGTCTTGGGGCCTTCTTGGACCGTTTTGGGGACCTCTTGGGGCGTCTTGGGGCCATATTGGGCCGTCGTGGGGCCGTCTTGGGGGCCTCTTGGGCTGTCTTGGGGCGGTCTTCAGGGCACGAGACGAATTTGTGAAAACTATACGTTTTACGAAGGAAAGGAGCATTTTTTTCCGTCTAGGGACCCTCTTGGGACGCATCTTGGAGGCCCCTTGGGGGCGTCTTGGGCCAGCTGGAGGCCATCTCGGGTGTTTTCGATCGCTTTGGACCGTGTGGGACCATGTTCAGCTCTCTGGGAAGCCACTTGGAGCGCTCCTGGAGCGCTCTTGGGGCCGTCTTCGGGGCTCTCTTGGGCCGTCTTCGGCGCCTCTTGAGCCGTCTTGGCGCCCTCTTGGGCTGTCTTGGGGCCCTCTTGGAGGCTTCTTGGACCGTCTTGGTGCGGTCTTGGGGGCCTCTTGGGCTGTCCGGAAGCGTCGGAAAGCCCAAAAGGCGAATTTGTGAAACATGTACGTTTTACTCAGGGAACGGGCCAACTTTTTGCGTCTAGAGGCCCTCTTGGGGCGCATCTTGGATGCCCCTTGGGCTCTTGGGGGCACCTTGGGCCGTCTGGAGGCCGTCTTCGGTGTCTTTGATCGCTCTTGGACCGTCTGGGACCATATTGAGCTTTCTTGGAGGCCACTCGGAGCGCTCCTGGAGCGCTCTTGGGGTCGTCTTCGGGGCTCATTTGGGCCGTTTTCGGCGCCTCTTGAGCCGTCTTGGCGCCCTCTTGGGCTATTTTGGGACCGTCTTGGAGGCTTCTTGGGCCGTCTTGGGGCGGTCTTCGGGGCCTCTTGGGCCGTCTGGGAGCATCGGAAGACCCAGACGGCGAACTTGTGAAACATGTGCGTTTAACGGGCAAGTTTGTGCGTCTAGGGACCCTCTTGGGACACATCTTGGAGGCCTCTTGGGGCCTCGTGGGGACCTCTTGTGCCGTCTAGGAGGCCTCGTAGCCCGTCTTTGGGCCACCTTGGGCGTCTTGGAGCGCTCGTTTGGCGTCACGGGGCCATTTCGAGGCCACCGGAGGAGTCCTTGCAGGATTTTTGGGAGCGGATGACCCCCCTTCGGGGGAATCGGAGGAATCGGGGAATTTGGCCGGACCCACCCCCCACTCCAAATCGACCGGACCAGGCTCCCGGCTTGGAGGCCATTCGGAGCGCTCCTGGAGCGCTCTTGGGGCCGTTTTCGGGGCCCTCT
>CAUYUJ010017170.1:1305972-1353472 GCA_963575745.1 Prorocentrum cordatum | reverse complement strand
GTAGTAGTAGTAGTGGTAGTAGTAGTAGTAGTAGTAGTAGTAGCAGCACTAGTACTAGTACTAGTACCAGTATTAATAGTAGTAGTAGTAGCCGAAGTAGTGGGGCAACAGTAGTAGCCGTAGTTGTAGTAGTAGTAGTAGAAGTAGTAGTAGTAGTAGTAGTAGTAGTAGTAGTAGTAGTCGTAGTAGTTGTAGTAGTAGTCGATCCATGGATGGGTGTTGCACGAGGATGAGGTCGTTGGAGATGAAGAAGAGGAGGTATTGATGCATCTGCCGAGAGTGAATGTGTTGGACTTCCATACGAAAGAGTGGCACCTGCCAGGGTGGGAGCCGGGGCTGTATCCGATCTTCCCATCGAAAGGGCGGCAATGGTTCTTGGACGGATATCGGAAGCATCCAGTATTGAGTGTGAAGCGCACCCAGTTCATGATCACTCCGGCTTTGGCAGTAACGGCGCACTCTGCGCAGGGCCGGACCATGGCTGCAGTGATAGCGGACCTGGAAAGAGGGCGCGGCGTGAGTTGGATGTCCAGTTACGTTGCCATCACGCGCGTGCGCAGACGGGAGAACTTGTTGATTTTCAGGCCGTTTGATAGGAGACCGTACAACGCGGGTGAGATGGCGGGCACGAAAAAATTGTTGCAGGTGCTGCGAGGGGAGAGCGTGAATTGGGATGAGTGGGAGGCGGAGTTGATGCCAAGAGACCAGTGCGAGCGCTGCCGGCGGAGGTTGCTGGTAGAGGCGTTCTCGAAGTACGAGTTCCAGAGGAAGGAAAGGCCAGCGTTCTGCAAAGAGTGCACGGAAGAGATGAAGAACGCCGACGAGAAATGGTGCACCACGTGCAGAGGGTGGGCAACGAGAGCGGAGGGTGACGATGCGACGCGGCACGGTGGCGATCGGAGTGGGGATGCAGCGGCCGGCGGCGGGGAGCCAAGAAGGGTTCGGACAATGTATTGCGCGAAGTGCAGCCATGTCAAAGCCAAGCAGAAGTCGCGGAGCGGCAACGCGAAGTGGGACGAGAGCGTCGGCAAGGTGCGGTGTACGAACGGTAAGTGCCTGTCGCTGTTTGACAAGCAGGCGGAAATGTCGGATGCGCAGAAAAAACACAATGCAGCGGGGGAGAGGCTCTGTCGGAAATGCGCGGAAGAACGTCAGAGGACGACGCTTGAGTCCAATAATAGGAAACGGAGAGCCGAGGCGGAAGCGAAGCCGCTGACGTGCGCGGCGTGCGGAGGAGCGTTCTCAGACACGAAACATTTGAGGCAGAGCCAAAAAGAACATCATCGATGGTCGAATCAAAAAAAGGTGGTGTGCGGAAGCTGCGCGGCACTCGGGTTCACAGCCCGCAGTTGCCAGGCGTATCAGTGCAGCGGCGCGTGCAAGAGAAGACTACCGAAGTCGGCGTTCCCCGACCCTCACAATGTCCCGCGCGACGCAAAAAAAGGCACTCTGAAGTGCAAGACCTGCAAATGATGCCGAATCGGGCGCGCGCGCTGAGGAAAAAGGAGAACGAGGACAGGAGAATGGGGGGTGAGGCGGAGGACACAGGGGAGAATCATCGAACGTGTCGAGGTGACGGGCCATGAACAAGAGGAGGGGGACGAGGAGGAGGGGGACGAGGAGAGGGTGGTTGAGGAGGAGGATGAGGGGGACACTGAGAGGAGGCTCTGGGTTATGGTCTTTGGGTGAGAGGTTCTTGTATGTGTATCGGAATTTCGCGGCACTCCTTTCGGGGGCCTCTGGAAAGCAGTTTTGACGCCACTGGGGGGCCGACGTGGACAAGGCGGGTGAGGGGGAGGAGGAGGGGGACGCGGAGGAAATGTTCTGGGTCATGGTTTTGGAATTCTTCGCCTCGGGAGCGCGAATCCCGCTTGTGCGATGATCGCTGGGATCTCTGGTGGTGCTTCTCGCGGGACTCTTGGAGGCAGTTTCGAAGCCTCTTGGGGGCCGTTTTGGGGCCGTTCTGGGGCCTCTTGGGGGGCCTCTTGGGGCCTCTTGGGGGCGTCTTGGGGGCCTCTTGGGGCCTCTCGGGGCCTTTTAGGGCCGTCTCGGGGCGGAAGGCTCGGGATGTCAGTTCGGGCTCCCTCTCTTGGGCCCCTCTTGGGGCCGTCTTGGGGCTCTCTTGGGCCGTCCTGGGGGCCTCTTGGGCTGTCTTGGCGCCCTCTTGGGCGGACTTGGGCGCGTGTTGGGGGCCTCTTGGGCCGTCTTGGGGCGGTCTTGGGGTGCTCTTGGACCGTGTTCAACGCCGTGAAGGCCGAGAAGCCGTATATGATCAAAATGTACGTTTTCCATAGGAATTTGAAGATTTTCGGCTCTTCGGCCCTTCTGAGAACTGCTCTTGGAGGCCTCATGGGCCGTCTTGGAGGCCTCTTGGCCCGTCTTGGGGCCATCTTGGGCGCCTTGGAGCGTTCGTTTGGCGTCTCGGGGCCCTCGTGGGCCGTCTTGGAGGAGTCTTGGGGCCTTCTTGGGCCGCCTTGAGAGACTTTTGAGCCCAAAGAAGCCCCGTGAGTCGCTCGGGCGGGGCCATGGGGGGGGGGTCAAATCGCCAGTTTGGGGTCCCTGGGGGGGGACTGTAGGGGGGGGAACTATCTCACACGCCTAGGGACCCACAAGGGGTCGGCGGATTTGACATGGGGGGTAACTTATGGCTTCGATCCTCCCCTGCACCCGACATCCGGCGGCTCGGGCAATATCGAGACAACTGATCTGTGTGGCCATTGTGGACCTCTGGAGGCTGGTTTCGGGCCTTGGGGCCATCAGAAACGACGAATTGCTGGTCCAAGGTAGGGGTCGCTATGGCTGTGGGCCCACGCATCAGAAACAAAAAAAAACGCTGGATGTCTGAAGCTGTGGAGGAGGATGAGGAGGAGCTAGAGGAGCAGGAGGAGCAGGAGGAACACCAGTATAATTCGACCTCCAGGATTTGCTTGATCTCCGCCTTCGTTTAGGGCCAGATCCGCCTCGAAATCATGCTCAGGACGCGCCCCAGGAGAGGTCCGGGGGTCGATCCCCAGGGAGGAGGAGGAGGAGGAGGAGGAGGAGGAGAAAGAGGAGGAGGAGGACGAGGAGGAGGAGGGGGATGAGGAGGAGGAGGAGGAGGAGGAGGAGGAGGAAGAGGAGGGGGACGAGGAGGAGGAGAAAGAAGGTGTAGGAAGAGGTGGGATGAGCAGGAAGAGAAACGTACGAGAAGGAGGAGGAGGAGGAAGAGGAGAAGGAGGACGAGGAGGAAGTTGGGGTGGACGAAGTAGAAGAGAAACTTGAGGAGGAGCAGGAGCAGGAGGAGGCGGAGGAGGGGGGCACTGGTGGATCAGGAGCGGCACAATGACGCACGCGTAACTGCGTGATTTCACATGGGATTCGAGTGGGCGTACTTCGCGAGCGTTCGTGACAGGGCGGTCGCGCGAGCTGGGTTTATATTCATGTACATGGCTGGGCGCGTAAGTCCTCCTTGGGCTCCGCTAGGGAGGAGGACGAGAAGGAGAGGGAGGAAAAGGAGGAGGAAAAGTGACGAGAACGACGAAACGTTGGACCGTAGAGAAGGAGCAGGACAGCTAGGTGTGGGAGCATATGGAGGGGGAAGGATGAGGAGGATGATGATGACGCTGATGCTGATGATGATGCGGATGATGATGATGCTGATTGTGATGCTGATGATGATGATGCTGATGATGATGATGATGATGATGATGATGGTGATGGTGATGGTGATGGTGATGGTGATGATGATGATGATGGTGGTGGTAATCATGATAATGATGATGATGGTGATGATGATGATAATGATGATGATGAGGATGATGATGCTGATGATGATGATGATGATGATGGTGATGATGATGATGATGATGATGATGACGACGATGATGATGATGATGATGATGATGATGGTGATGGTGATGGTGATGGTGATGATGAGGAGGAGGAGGACGAGGTGGGGAGGAGGAGGAGGAGGAGGTGGCGCATTCTGCTTATTCCTGCTGCCTAGCTGTCCACAAGTTCAAACATTCAATGTTCGCGGCGATCAAAGCCTACACCCCGCCCCCCCCCCCCTGGCCGTGCTTGGGCGACACGGCTCTGTTTGAAGAGCGTTGATTGAGGGCCATTCTCGCATAATAGTTGACCGCTCTGGGCCCCCACTATCCCCTCGGCCTGTCGTGCAAGCCCCTGCACACTCGGCCATGCCGCGCACCAGCTGATCCCGAAACTGAAGCTGAGGACAGTTGACTCTGAGCTCTGCTTCGTCGCACCCCGCTCGAACCACATTCCCTGAGGTGCATAACAGCTAGCAGTGCCCGCCCTCTCTCCTACTCTGGTCCCAGCCGGGGCTTGGGTCATCGGGTCAGGTGCTGCTTCGCCGCCCGCCCTCTCCCAGCCACTTCTCGCATCCGCTCGGCCCGCGGGCTCTTGAGATGCACCGCAGCTGCCGCTGCCCGCGTTCTCACACCCTCTTCCGAAAAAAGTGGGCTGTAGTCCTCGGGCCAGGCTTTGATTCGCCGCCCCCCCCCATCAACTCCCAACCGCATCTCGCATGAGCTGATCTCTGCACCGGCAGTGCTGGCTGCCACCGCTTGCCTTCTCGCACGGGCTGGCCCCTGTGCTGTAGCAAATGCACCGCTCCCACGATCGCCCCTTGAACAGTGCCACATGTTTCTGCTGCGTACTTTTCGCGAGAGCTGTTCCCTGCATTGTAGCTGGCGGTCCTCTCTCGCGTCCGCCGTTGCCGATCCCAATGCCTCGCTGTACCTCATGTCCGTTTCCCACGATCGACCTTCGGGTAAGACCATATGCTGCCATTGCTTCCCTGGTCGCCCGAGCCGATGCCTGCGCTGTGGCTGATGATCCGCTCCCCAAGCCCCACCAGCCAGTGTCGGATCGCTCGCTCCCGCATGAGCTACACCCAGCATTGTACGTAGCGGATGTTGTCGGATCGCACTTCATCGCATGAATTAACCCAGCGTTGATGCTGGTGACGTCGGCTCGCACGCACACGAATCCCAGCATTCTGGCTAATGTTATTGACTCCCCGCTTCTTGCGCGAACTCATCCCAGCGTTGGCGCTGATACCGTCGACGCGCTCGCTCCCCCAGTTTTCGCGCGATCTGAGTTCAGCATTGTAGCTGATGTCTTTCATCTCAGTGCTGATGCTGATGATGTCGGCCCGCACGTTTTCACACGGGCTAGTATCCAGCATTGTTGACTGATGTTTGACTCTCTGTTCTTTGCCAGCACTCTTGCAGGCTGCGCCGCGCTGGCGGCCGCTGCTGCTCCCGAGGAGGGACGTCGACAAGGGGAAGGATGACAAGGAAGGGACAACGAGGAAAAAGACTACTGCTGGCCGCGTGAGCACCTGGTCTCAGCATGGCAGCTACGGTCGGGAACTTTAGGTTAGCTTGTCGCTCCGCTGGTTCTGGCTCACCGCTCTGCGGAGTGACACGCTATCCACTTCCCGGCCCCGAGGCGTCAACGTCCCGAGTTTTCTGAAGTTTTCCGCCCCGCTGAGCGGAGCGACACGCTATCCGCTTGCAAGGCATAGCGTGTCGCCGTGTGGCCGCCGGGCGACACGCTATGCATCAGTTCCTGCCCCATACGGACGATGGGCGTCACGTCTCTTGATGAGGGTGGGGGAGGGTAAGGAAGACCCAGGATCGAGGATCTGTGAGGGAGGAGGAGGAATCGGAATCGCAATCGGAACAGTTGCGAAGCAACATCAACATCCGGCAACACACCACTTCCTTCTCGGAACTCCCCGAGTGACGAGACGACCCAGAAGCCAACGAAGACGAAGAAGACAGTGCCTTCAAAGCCAGACTGCCACGACGCGGAAGAGAACCTTTACGTTAGTTCACCAAAGTTCCGTACATGAACAACGGTGTTCATGTTCCTCAGCACCTCCCGCCTGCAAAGTAAAAGCCCTGACAGAGATGACGAGAATCGATTCAGGGGCAGTCTGCGAACCACGAATATCACAGTAAAATGAACACTGATAAGATTCCCGTCGACTGCCCCTGGAATGTGATCCAGAACGGCCCGTGAAACCACCAACAGCACAATGAAGTGAACATTGATGAGAAACCCGAGGACGAGGAGGTAGGCGGAGGGAACTAGAAGGAGTAGATGGAGGAGTAGGGGGAGGACCGAGGACCACATCCCACCTTCGTCATTCCTCCCCCGCTCGGCGCTGGAGGCCACGGGGACGACATCGGGAAGTCCGCGCACCTCGCCAGGATCGGCAACTCCGTCTTCCCAGACCACTGCGGCGACGACGACCCCAGGTTCGAAGGTTCGAGGAAACGCACACATGAATTAGCCCGCAGAGCGGGGCGTTGTATTCTTGTTCACCAGGCGTTGTCGTCCAGTTTCAGGCCCAAGGCCCATAACATATCTATCCAGCTCGAAGAATGCAGAAAGATTGGGTCTAGAGATCCAGTCCCTTTTTGTCCACGGTTGTGTGTCTTTCAGCAACATAGGAGCTCAGGGACGGCGTCGAGTAGCGGCGGATCCCACTATGCAGAATCGGCGTCCTGTCGCCACATTTGGCTTCACCGGCCTCATGTTTCGGGGGGCACCTTCCCCGATCCGTGGACCTGGCGCCCGCGCGCCCGCGCGCCAGGTCCACGGATACGTGACCCATGCTGGCGCGCGCCCGACAGGTGCACGAAGTTCGGCATAGACTCGAAGAGGGAGCATCTGAATAGGCACAAACGTTCGGATGTCCGCGCGGGCTTCCTGCTTCGGCGCCGGCCCCCCCGGGCGGCGCCCCCGTGGCGCAAGCTTTGGCACGCTGGGGCGCGCTGAGGAGGGGGGTCCAGCGCCGATGCAGAGGACTCCGCGCGGCGCCCCGAAAGGTTATGCCTATGCCGACGCTCCTTCTTCCGCATACGCGGACGGCACCCCCTCGCCAATGATGCGCAAGTCGTTGCTTTACAAGCTCGTTCGGCACGGCATCCAGGGTGTGGCCGCCAACGAGAGCCTGTTCAGGGAGGTGCACAAGTCAGCGTATGGCCTGCTGCGCGTGTTTCAGGTGGTCAACGTTTCCCAGGAGAGCAAGGAGCTCGGGAGAGCGAGAGGGCCGCCGCCACCCGAGCGCTCGCAGGCCCCTTCTGGGCCAGATATTGTCCCCGTTGCCTAAAGCAGGGTTGTTCTCATCAGTGTGATGCCTCCGCCTCCTCATGAGGAGGACGGAATGGAGGGGAGGATGGGGAGGAGAAGGAGTATAAGGATGTAGGAGGAGCAGGAGAAAGTGGGGGAGAACGATTGAGGATGATGGAAGAGACGGAGGGAGAGGACGAGGATACGGTTTACCGATGGGAAACCGAACACGCGCATGACAATCCCTCTTCCTCATCACCTCCCGCGTCTTCCGAGCGTCATCGCTTGCTCGTTTCGTCCTGTTCTTTCGTCCCGAGCCTCCAGTCATCGCCAGCAGAGTGATGTCTTTATTTCTCGGGGATGCGCTATGGGCCAGACGGGCATTGACGCCTCAGTAGTTCGAAACTCCATGTCGTCCCTGCCCGTGAGACGACGATGTCCTGAGCAGGCCTTAGTGGGCCAGATTGGTCCATCAGGCGTGCTCGTCATGCTCGTTTGTACTCGTCAGCAACGCCTGAAGCCGAGTAGTAGATCGAACAGGTGTTCCTCAGGACACTCTCCAGCTGGCAAGGCATCGCTCGCTCGCTCGCTCACCTCCTGCCTGCTCCCTTGACCCTCCTCATACTCGGACCACTTACTCAGGCTCATTCTCAGCCAAGTTCGTTCACATAGAAGATGCGTTCATACTCAGACTCACTGGCACTCAGACTCACTGACGCTCAGTCTCCCTCACGCTCGACATACACTCTCTCACACCAGACTCACTCACACTGAAATTGACAGACTCACTCACATACATACTTATCCGGCGGGCTTCGCCCCCATGCCGCCGGCCCCCCTCTCTCTTAGCAGGGACTTGCCAGAGCTGTGTTGGGATGTCTGGACGCTGACGTGGAGCAATGTCTGAACTTCACGCGAGGGCCAATATTGATTTACGAGCGTGTATGGCCCCGGTGGCGCGAATATTAGGTACTTTACCATGGTTTATGGCTTCGGGGACGCGAATCTTGTTTAATTGATGCGGGTGTGTGGCCTCGGAGATGCAAATATTGTATACTTTACCTGGGTTCATGGCCTCGAGGGTGCAAATTTGGTTTAATTTGCGAAAGTTGGTGGCCGGGACGCGAATCTGGTATAATTTGCGAGGGTGTGTGGCTTCGGGGACACAAGTTTGGTGTATTTTTCAAGGGTTTTGTGGCCTTCGGGACGCGAATATTATGGAATGTTTGAAGGTTTCTGGCCTCGAGGGCGCGAATATTTAGTAATTTACATGGGTTTATAGTTTCGGGGGTGCGGGCATTGCTTAAGTTGCAAAGGTTTATGGTTTCAGGGACGCGAACACTGCGTACCTTACGAAGGATGTTGGGTTCGGGGACGCGAATATTGCATAATTCACCAGGGTTCATGGTCCCGGTGACGCGAACATGTCGTAATTTTCCATAGATTATGGCACCAGGAACGCGAATATCACATAGTTTCCGTGTCCCACGCCCCCCAGGAATTCAGACAACGCGATCTGGGTGTTATATATAATATTAGAAATAACAAAAAATTGGTTTGGGGTTCCCCCCCCGCGAGTTCAGCAACAATTATCAGTAATGAAGCAGAAAGCAAACCTGTAACAGTGAAAACTGGAAGCTGCAAGTGAAGCAGGGAGCTGCAATCATCATGCGTCGCGATGCAGGCGTGGCATTTCGAGCCGCCAGGGGGGAGGTCGCTTGCCCGTTCGCGGCCAGGTTGTGTGGAAGTCTGAAGCGGTTCGCTCGTGTGACGAACCAGAGCCTTCTTTTTTCCCAACCATCCTGTGGTGTTGGGTCCTCGTTTTGAAGAGACAGCGCCCCGCGTCCCACCTTCTCCTCCTCCTCTCCTCCGTGCTGCCGTCCGCATGCGTCCCGCACACCCATTTCGGCACACCCCTCACACGTTTCGCGGCCCCATAGGGAGCTCCACCGAAGGCCCCATGGCTGCCGTCCGCATGCGTCCCGCACACCCATTTCGGCACACCCCTCACACGTTTCGTGGCCCCACAGGGAGCTCCACCGAAGGCCCCAGTGCTGCCGTCCGCATGCGTCCCGCACACCCATTTCGGCACACCCCTCACACGTTTCGTGGCCCCATAGGGAGCTCCACCGAAGGCCCCATGGCTGCCGTCCGCATGCGTCCCGCACACCCATTTCGGCACACCCCTCACACGTTTCGTGGCCCCACAGGGAGCTCCACCGAAGGCCCCAGTGCTGCCGTCCGCATGCGTCCCGCACACCCATTTCGGCACACCCCTCACACGTTTCGTGGCCCCATAGGGAGCTCCACCGAAGGCCCCATGGCTGCCGTCCGCATGCGTCCCGCACACCCATTTCGGCACACCCCTCACACGTTTCGTGGCCCCACAGGGAGCTCCACCGAAGGCCCCAGTGCTGCCGTCCGCATGCGTCCCGCACACCCATTTCGGCACACCCCTCACACGTTTCGTGGCCCCACAGGGAGCTCCACCGAAGGCCCCAGTGCTGCCGTCCGCATGCGTCCCGCACACCCATTTTTCGTGGCCCCACACCCACTCACACGGCACACCCCTCACACGTTTCGTGGCCCCATAGGGAGCTCCACCGAAGGCCCCATGGCTGCCGTCCGCATGCGTCCCGCACACCCATTTCGGCACACCCCTCACACGTTTCGTGGCCCCACAGGGAGCTCCACCGAAGGCCCCAGTGCTGCCGTCCGCATGCGTCCCGCACACCCATTTCGGCACACCCCTCACACGTTTCGTGGCCCCATAGGGAGCTCCACCGAAGGCCCCATGGCTGCCGTCCGCATGCGTCCCGCACACCCATTTCGGCACACCCCTCACACGTTTCGTGGCCCCACAGGGAGCTCCACCGAAGGCCCCAGTGCTGCCGTCCGCATGCGTCCCGCACACCCATTTCGGCACACCCCTCACACGTTTCGTGGCCCCATAGCACCGAGACATAACCGCGTTTCGATTCACACGGCGTTTCGTGGCCCCATAGGGAGCTCCACCGAAGGCCCCATGGCTGCCGTCCGCATGCGTCCCGCACACCCATTTCGGCACACCCCTCACACGTTTCGTGGCCCCACAGGGAGCTCCACCGAAGGCCCCAGTGCTGCCGTCCGCATGCGTCCCGCACACCAGGTGTGTGGCGTGCCGACATGGGCGTCGCGGCGCGCGGGCGCTGCCGTCGGGGTTCCCAGGGAAGCCCCCTGCAGAGGCGACGCTCAGAGTCACGAGTACCGAGAGTCACGCAGACCCAAACTGTTCACAGTCGTATACATACATTTAGACTGGGCGTATCCATGCACAATCGCGCGCAGATTCATTCATAATCAGACTCGCTCGTGATCCGACTCGCACGCGCTCAAGCTTTCATATTCGGACCTACCGTCTTCGTTCGTGTTGTGTACATTGCCACGCATTTCGGCACACCCCTCATACGGCTCGTGGCCCCATAGGGAGCGCCACCGAAGAAGATATTCACAATTGCGGTACTCTCAACTGCATATGGTTGGGTCCTTCGCCAGGCTAATTTTGAGAGCCCCATGGTCACTGCTATATAGCAGGCGTGTCACTTGGGCACCTCAAGGAGAAGCCGCCAGGAGGCAGGACACTTTCGCGTCCGCGGCGGCCAGACACCTGGGGATGCCTCAGGCGGTCTGCTCGTTTTGAGGGACAGACCCCTGTTTTTTCTTTTCGGATCATGGCCACCGCGATTTAGCAGGCGTGGCATGTGGGAACCCAAGGAGAGGCCGCCAGGTGGTAGGACATTTGCCTGTTCGCCTTAAGAATGTGGGACGTCTTAATCGTTCGCTTGTTTGCCGGATTGCCCTATGACCACCGCGATATAGCAGGCTTCACGCGTGGGCACCCCAAGGAGTAGGACACTTGTCCGCTCGTGGCCATGAGGATGCCTCTGGCGGCTTTCTCGTTTGCCGGATCAGGCTCTTTTGAGAGTTCCATGGTCACTTCGATATAGCAGGCGTAGCCTTTCGGCACCCCATAGAGGTGCCGCCAGGGGGCAAGACCCCTGCGCGTTCGCGGCCAGACCGTGGGGATACCTCAGGCGGTTTGCTCGTTGTGCGAGGCAGATTCGTTTGTTTTGAGAGCCCCAGAATCACCGCGATACAGCAGGCGTGGAATTTGGGTGGCCCAAGGAGGAGCCGCCAGGCAGGGGCGCATTCCCCCATTCGCGGCCTGATTGTGGGGATGTTTCTGGCGGCTCGTTCATTTGGCTGTCCCACACTTCCCTCTTCTCTCCTCCGTCCATCCCGCCGGCCCCCCCCTGCCGCCATGCAGATCCACGCAGATTTAGCTTAGTCATATTCAGATCCATGCGCGCAAACCACACACACACACTGCTCATTCACACCCAGACTCACTCACAGCTCGTTCGTACTGATGTGACCTGTTCTGAGACCACACGCGCTCTTACCCCTGGCACTCAGACTCAACCATCCCCCAGACTCACTCACACTCAGACCCACTCGCACTGAGAATCGCTCACACTCAGACTCACCACGTTCACACCATTCACATTCAGATGCGCTCAACGCATAGAACTTCGGCACACCGAGGGGGAGCCGCCAGGGGTGTTACACTTGGCCGCTCGCCGCCAGATTGTGGGGGACGTCTCAAGCAAAACGCTGGTTTGGGCACCCCGACTTCTTTCCATGCAGAGCCCCATGATCACTGCGATGCAGCAGGCATACCACTCGGGCCCCCTACGAAGGAGCCGCCCAGGAGCGCCCAGAGGCCACAGGCTTAGACTTTCATCTAGGCGCTCACAGCGGGATGTGCCAGATATCGAGATGCACATCTCCGCATCAAATGATTTGGTCTGCTGGCCTTGCCGGGAGCCGACAGGCACCGATGGGCAGGCCCGAGCGGTTCTTTTTGATGGCCTCGTGGTGGTTTAGACATGGCCCTCTCCGTGCAAGGAGCCACGAGGGGCGAGCATCTCCGTACCCACGCCCTCGCTGTTTGGCTTCCGGGGCGCGATCCCTGTGGACGCGCGGTCGCCCAGGTGCTGCATTCTGCGCTGGGTATCCGCGAAAGCACGCCCCGTGCACGGGGCGTGCTTCCGCGGGGTCGCGGCCCAGGGGCCGGTCCCGCGAGGCCGTGGCTGCGGACATGGCTATCGCCCACTGAGGAGTGGGTGTCCGACCCCAAGAACAGGGTCTGCGACGCCCCAGGGAGTTGGTACTGCGTCGGGCAGTACCCACCGGCGTTGAAGGAGCTGATCGCGAGCAGGCGCAACTTCGCCCAGCTCGAGGACTTCAACAAGGTCCGCGGAAGGAGGGGCGACACCACCACCAGGGCCACCCTCTGTGAAGAGGTCCACGTTGGCACCCCTGAGCTGGAAATTCGATTTGTCTCAAGCGGGACGGCACACATCGACACCACACCAACACGGGAACGCCCCTCTCCCTCTTGACCATGGTGGTGGAGTCGTCTTTTCTGCAGAACCCTCGACGTTCTGTTTTTTCCACAACGTGGACCCACGGAGCTCTCGACCCTTTCTCTGGGACCAGTTCTTCTTCGAGCCGTCTCTGGATTGGCCCCCAGTGCGGTGCCGGAAACAAGCGCCAGGGTCGCCGCGATACGAACCGGCCGCACGCTGCCGTGCTTCCGACGTCCCGCCAGGGCGGCGGCCAGAAGAGCGCGTACACGAGGCTGGTGGAGAGCGAGCAGGCCAGAGGCCGAGGAGCGGCAGAGCTGTAGCGCCCCACCGCCAGCCGCCGGCCGCGGGCGCCAGCGGCCCTGGCGCGTGGCTCCCGCGGCCGTCGCCAGCCGCCGCTGGCCCGCGGCGCAGCCGGCCGCCGCCCGCCGGCCGTTGGCGCCAGCGGCCCTGGCGCGTGCCTGGCTCCAGCGGGCGCAGGCGCCGCCGGCCGCCGGCCGCAGGCGCCAGCGACCCTGGCGCGTGCCTGGCTCCAGCGGGCGCCATGACATGCTTGCTCGCTTGCCTGCGCCTCGCTTCTCACCCCTTCCCTCCTCCTTTCATCTCCCTCTCTCTCTCTCTTCTCCTCCCCGTTTTTCTCCTCCATTCTTCACGTCGTCCTCGTCGTCGCCCCTCCCGCGCGCGAGGAGGAGGACGACGTCTACGATGACGCCAATGCCGACTCCGACGACGACGCTGCCCACACGTCGACGACGACGACGACGACGATGACCCCCTGGACCTGCCCTGCGGCACTCCCCGGCCTGGACCTCGTGGCGGACCCTGCCAGTGGCGGCCGCAGGTCCGCCTTCGCAGGCCCACGAGACCCTTGACCCTCGGACCTGTCTCTTTCGCTCTTCTTCAGTATCTACTTATCCTTGATATATATATATATATATATATGGACATATATATATATATATATGTGTGCGTATATGTTTGCAGGGTGTTTCTAGCAGTTTGTGTGGCGCTATCTCTGTGGAGCAAAGTACGTTGTGGAATATATGTGGTGCCATCGATGTGGTGCAGCGTACGTGGTGCCATTCGGGTCGTTCGATTTGTGTTGTGCAGTCCAAGATGTGCGGTATATGTTGTGGAACCTACGTGGTGCCGTCTGCGTGGTGCAATGAACTTATTCTCGCAGTGAGTTATCAAATTCCGTGCTCGCGCAGTAATCCCACCCACCCACCGCAAATGGGTTTGCATCAGCCCATGCGACAGCGATTGCGATGAGTGCTTGGAGTTGGCTGGTGCATCTCTGCGGCCGCGCCTGTCTGCGCATGCTCGCGCGCGCAGCGCCCAGCTAGTTTGGCGCGACCATTTTTTTTCCCCACGGGTGCTGGCATTCGCGCGCGACGACGCGCGCGTGTACTTTTCGCATATTTATTGCGAGGGTTTTTTGGACAACTGATGATTCTTGATATGGCAGCAGAGTTCAGTCTTGTGTTGTTTTTCCTTCTCCTGAACAGTGGCGGGTAGAGCTGTGCGAACCGCATGCGGCTTACATCGAAACGAAACGAAACGATGATTCTTGATAAACGAGTGCGCGCGCATATCACGTTTGCAAAGGATGGGGGTGGGGGTCCATACCTGCTTGCCTGGGATGGTATGGATTCATTTTCAGGATGGACGATTTGGGGAGAGTCATCTGCAAATCGCAATACGAAAAAAATGAGCACCGTTTCAGTCGGGTGGGATTTCAATTTTTGCTAAGGAGGAACAACAGATGTTGAACAACTGGGGGTTGTCAGTTCCACTGCTCGCGCAATCATCCCTTCCACCCACCCATCCGCACTTGGGTTTGCAAAATTCATGCGTGCGATGGGTGCTTGGTGTTGGCTGGTGCACCTTTGCGGCCGCGCTAGCCCGCGCATGTTCGCACGCGCAGCGGCCAGCTAGTTCGGCGCAGTCGACGCGGCCGCGGTGGTGCTGACCGTCGGGCACTTTCCAGCGCTTCTCGCGGGCCGCGCTGACGCGCGGGCACTGCAGCTCGAGCCGGTGAGTTTGGGAGGTGTGGTCCCATGACGACGACGACAAACGCAGACACGATGATGGTAGAAGTGATGTTGGTGACGGTGATGACGATGACGACAGCAAGGCAAATGACGGCGCCGATGCTGATCACACGGATGACGATGATGGTGTCCACGTGTGGGCGTTGAAGGTTTTGGACAGATTTCGACGCGCGGGCGGCCGACGCGCCCGAGTGGCCCGCATGACATTTTTTGACAGGGATCGTGCCCAACCCCCCACCAGCACGAGAGCAAGGGCGGCCGCATGATTCCGACTTGCACACGCGACAACCCCGTTTGGTCGCATATGATGGAGATGTTGGGGAACCTCTGGTTTGCGGAACAACTTGCAAGAGAGCGCGCACACGCCTTACGTGTTTGTTGTCTGTGTTCGGGACGTTCGGTTTTGAACTCGTTCCGAAACCGACAAGGTTTGAATAATTCCGGCATGCGCATGCGATGGCGCGTGCTTGCGTTTTTCGTCCCGCTTTTGTTTTGTAGCTAATTTTGGGGAAACGAGTGTGCGCACATAGTGTTGTTTGCACCGGATGTTGGGGGGGGGGTCGATGCTTTGGGGGGGCGGTAAGTCCGAATCGTTTTCTGAAATCCGAAGTGTTTGTTTCCCGGAAACAGAATATTGATGTCGGGGCTGCGACGGCGGCGATATAGCAGGGCCCAGGCACGGGCCCAGGCACTGGCGGCGACGAGGCGGCGACGGGGCGGCGATGGCGGCGACATAGAGTCCAGACCGACAAACAGCCCAAACACGGACGGCGACGAGGCGGCGACGGGGCGGCGACGGCGGCCACATAGCCGCAAGGCCGAGGACAGGACCCAAACGCCGTGCGGCGACGAGGGGGCGACGGGGCGGCAACACGGCCACATAGCCACAAGACCGAAGACATTGCCAAGTTTCTTGGATCAGCACTATGAACCCCGAAGTGCGATCACAGCTTGGGATTTTTGTATCCGCGCACATATGTATATGTATGTATCGAAGTAGGCCCCGGGGCGGGGGTGGGGTGGTGCCACCGGTTGGCATGGACGCCCGGGCGTCCTTTGGGGTCCAACAAACCCGCCCAAGACGGCCCATGAGGCCCCAAAGACAGGCAGGGGCCAGGCCACGCACACGCCTCCCGCCTTGAGTTCGCCGCGACGCGAGCATGCCTGGGTCGGGGGTTGCCAGAGGGTCCCCTGGCCCAAGGTGCCCCAAGCTTTTCGTTCAATTGCGGAGCCCCTGGGGCCCTCTGGGCCTCGCGAGGGGCGCTCCGGAGACGGGGGCCCCCCCTTGGAAATCCTGGGGGCACCTTCGGCCCGACGCCCTCGGATGCCCCGAGGTCGGGCGGCCCAACAGGCTTCCATGGGCGTTCCCCAGAAGGGCGCGAGAAACCCAAACCAGTGATATTCCATAAGTTTTTCTGCCTCCTCTCTCGGCTTTCCGAGCTTCCGGGGCTCAACAGGCCCCCAAGGCCGCCCCGAAAGGGCGCAAGAGGGCCCCAAGATTGCCCGGGATAACCCCAAGACGGCCTTAGAGGCGCCCAAAACGCCCCAAGAGGGCACCAAATTAAACGCACATGTAACACGAACCGCTTCCTCGTCAAAGACGGCGGCGTGTCAAATTTGGATGAAACTGTTGGGGCTCTGGGACCTCCCTGGGGGCGTCCCTTGGCGTCCATTTCGGCCCTCCCACGATATCCTCAAGAGTTCTTTCGGGGGCCTGTGGGAATTTCAGGAGAGACCCAGGAGGCTTCTGGAGGCCCTGGAGGCCCCGCAGATCTCCAGAGCCCGGAGGCACCGGAAAAGCAAAACATGCCCCAGAAAGTGCAGTCGTCCGTTCACGTCCACAGACGACGACCACCACCCCCACCGCCACCACGAGCATTGCGACGACCACCGCGACGATCGTCGCGACGGCGGCGGCAGCGGCTGCGGCGGCGGCCGTGGGGGCGGCGGCGGCGGCGACGACCTGGCGGCCCAGAGCTTCTGGGGCCCTCCTCGGCCACCGTGGCAGTCACGGCACTTGCGCAGTCTGGGAACATTCGACATTTTCCGACGCGTCGCACGTCGATCGTCTCACGGTTCCGCGACCGCTAGCCGAGCCCGAAGCCCCTCCAGAAGGCCGAGCACTTCCACGCAAGGGCGGCCCTTGCCTGGGGAACTCTCAGTGGGTACTTTTGGGTTTTGTGAATGTGCAACGGCTGCGCAGTCGGTTAGAACCTAAGCGCGCGCGCGCGTAGCGCGCGTGGTTCTGGTACATGTATACATATATATATATAGACATATGTATATATAACATGTGTGGCGACATGTATATATACATATATACATATATATATGTATATATATATATGTGCATGCTTATGTTTGAAGCGAGTTTGGGACGTGCAAGAAACGCAAAGCGGTCTCTATATTATTGACGGCAACGGTCGCGCCATCTTCGTGGTGGCCGCTGCCGCACAGAGCACGCGCCTTCCCGATGAGCGGGGGGGCGCACTCGCCGCGCGCTTGCCCGCTGGCCAGGCAGGAACACTGCGTTTCCACGCAGCTCATTGTCGTTGTGGCGGCCATGCAAGTTCCATAGCCTGGGAGGGCCGGGGGGATACAGTGGGGCCCATGCCAAGAAGCACCCTGTTTGCCTTCAAGGTGCCCTGGGTCTTTTTTGGTTTCGATGGGTTTGACGTTTCCGCACGAGAATTCAATGGACGTCCTGGGGTCTCAGGGTTGGGTTTCCTGTGTAACGTTTTTTCTTTGTGGGCTGACATCCTCTGTAAGGCCCCAAGGGAAACTTGAGCTGCAAATGGGCGGCGAAGAAGGGGGCAGAGAGGCAGACAGAAGAGATAGCAAAAGCACGAACACCTCCCGGCCCGTCCCGGCTATTTGAAGCCTTCCGTTCTGCTTCGCCCGACCTCTCACGATTGAAGAGAGCTGGGAACGTGCAAACCAACTTCAAAAAAACGGTGATTGCAACATTGACGGCAACGATCGCGCAGTAATTTGTTGTGGCCGCTGCCGCCCGCTAGTGGCCTGGCCGGCGGCTTGGGCGAGGAGCGTGCTTTGCCTCCGCAGTGCCGACCTTGGCCCACCGAATTGAACTGCGTGGGTGGCGCCGATGCGCTGCTCCACAGTCCGTGATCTGCCGAAGCAGCCGCGTCTACTCCACTGCCCTGCCCCTTCGCCAGAGCGAGCCCGTGCGCGGCCTTCTCCGGGCCCTCCTCGCCGGCACCTCGCCCAGCGAGTCCTTTCGCCATCTCGTAGAGGCTTTCGCCGGACGGTCAAGCAGTGGCGAAGCGTCCTGGCTCGCCTGTAGGCCCACCAAAGAATGTACTAAGAACCTTTTTGTGGTCTGCAGGTAATGCTCTTAGAACATGTATGTTGAGACCGTCTTGTTTTAACACTGTCTTTGTTCGAACATTTTGGGGGGTCCAAGAACATTTCGGGGTAGGCCTACAGGGATGCAAGGACGGTCGGTCCCTGCTCAAGACGGGGCTAGTACTAGGATGAAGCCGTTCCAGAGCGTTCTGGAACGCTCTCAGGGTGTGCTGGAGCGCTCTGAGGAAGCCGCGGCGCCCGAGACATCCTCCAGAGCCGTTCTCCACGCATCCTCGCCCAATCCTATCCTCGTCCTGGCTTCGCCCTACGACTGACTCCTCGTCGTCCCCCGCGTGCGGGACGTCTGGCGCCGCGGTCTCTGTCCGCGCGAGCGAGCGCCCAATGCCCGCCGCGGCCGGGCACCGATGGCCACGGGGTATGGGGAGAGGGGGGGAAGGCTTCTTGGAAGCAACCTGCTTCTCAGAAGGCGCGGGCCTCATCTATAGATTGTAGTGGCCTTCGGCCAGTGCCGCCGATCCGGGGCGCTCCGACTGATGTGATCCTTCTTCGCCCTCGTCACTCCTCTCTTTTTCCCTCTCCTCCTCTCACTCAGCATTTATCGAAGACGCCTACGGCGAATCACCGCCGCCCCCTGCCTTTGTGGAAGCGCCTATGTGGCCGAACGTTGAGGCCAGACCTGCCAAGCCATCGGACCATGTGTTCCCCGAATCGGTTTGGAAAGCCTTCGGGGAACACGTGGGCGTCTTGATGGTCATCGTCGCCGTCTTGGAGGCCTCTTGGGCGATCTTTCGGCGATCTTTGGGGGCTCTTGGGCCGTGTCGGGCCGTCGGAAGGCCGAAAAAAGGGAAATGCCCAAATCCATCAAAAACCTTGGGAAAATCAGTGATTTTGACATCTTTTGGCCTTCCTGGAGGCCCTCTTGGGGGCCTCTTGGGCCCTTTTGGGCCAGCTTCGAGCGAACTTCGGCCATCTTGGTGGGTTCCTGGCACGTCTGACGCCGTCGGGAGCCGTTTGGGGGGCCTTTCTGGGCCAACGGGGGACCCTCTTGGGGCGCTCCAGGGCCGTCTTGGAGGCCATCTTGGGCGTCTTGGAGGCCATCTTGGGCGTGTTGGAGGCCTCTTGGGCCCTCTTGGGGCCCTCTAGGGGCCATCTTGGAGGCCACTTGGGCCATCAGGGGGCTCTCTTGGGGGCCTCTTGGGCGATCTTGGGGGCTTCTTGGGCCGTCTTGAGCCGTCGGAGAGCCGAAAAGGCGCAAATGCCAAAATCCTTCAAAAACCAAGGGAAAATCAATGATTTTGGCCTCTTCGGACTCTCCTGGAGGACCTCTTGGAGGCCTCTTGGGCCGTCTGGGAGGCCTCTGGGGGGCCTCTTGGGCCGTCTTGGGCCGTCTTGGACTCTCTTGGGCCGTCTTGGAGGCCGTCTTGGACCATCTCGGGCGCACTTGGAGGCCATCTTGGGCCATCTTCGCGATTGTTTGAGGATGTCCCGAGCGAAACTGCCGTTTTTGGAGGATTGTTTGCGGTCGTTGAGCACGTTTGGGAAAATTCCTGGTGGCCGGCGGGTTCTGCCGGAGCCCATTGGGAAGTTCTTTGGGAAAAAGAACCAAAACCAAAACCTGAAACGTCCAGCACGCCGTGCACCCCTGCAAGCAGGGGGCTGCGGATCCAGTGGCCGTCGGCCTATCCCGCCACCGTGCGTGGGTGGTGGGTCAGAGGCCTCATGGATGCTGGTTGGGATCTCGTGGTTGGCTGGGACTTCTGGGGGCCTCTTGGGCGCCTCTTGGGGCTTCTTGGGGGCCTCTTGGGCCTCTTGGGGCCACTAGAGGGCCTCTTGGGGGTCTCTTGGGAGCCTCTTGGGGCTTCTTGGGGGCCTCTTCTGCGCCCCTTGGGGCCTCTTGGAGGCCTCCTCGGAGCCTCTTGGTGCGGGAGGGGTGGTACTCGAGTTCGGAACCCCCTCGGAGGCCACGATCCTTGTGAGGGGTGTCAAAAAACGCATCCGCCGGAAACTCGCACCCCCCCCCCCCACCCCCCCTTCCCCGGCAGAGCCACCCCGGCAACCCCCCCAGAGGCTGAGGCTCAGCCTCGAGGCTGTAGCTGAGACTCCTTGAAACTCACACGCCCGATCGGCGGATTTCAGGTTGATGCCTTCTAAGAAGTAGCCTCCTTCTAAGAACATCGTCATGGTTGGCATCGCCCTGTCTCGACGCCAATCTTAGGGACCCCCCTCAGCTCCTGAGGGCGCATCCTTGAGGTCGTCCTCGCCTTTTGGCTCGTCGACCCTAGGGAGAGGAGAAGCTCGAGGCTGGCCAGAGGAGCCCCTACCTACTTGCGCGCGCGCCGCCAAACCATCACCCGTTCCTCGTCCGGCCCTGGCCTGGCTTGGCGGCCTCCATGTGGCTCCCCACGAGCCGCTCCCAGGGGCCCGCCGGGGTTGCCTGGGTGCTCTAAGGCCCCAAAGAGAATTTGAGCCTCAAATGAGTCTTGAGGAGGGGTGCAGTCGACTACACAGGAGTTACCCTTCGCCGGAGTGACCACTGGTGCGGGCTCACCGAGGCCCCCCGATCGCCGAATGCGGTGCGACTGTAGCGTTTTGCGCGTTCGTGTTTGGCCACCCCGCGTCCCCCGTTCAGCCGCGCACCAAAGGTCCCTCTTGCCTAGGGTCACTCCTGCGTGTAGCCGAGGCAGAGATCGAGGCAGACAGGAGAGAGAGAGAGAGAGAGCACGGGTAGCCCCAGGCCCGTCCAAGCCGCTTCAAGCCTTGCGTTTTTGCTTCGCCAGAAATCTCACTTCTGAAGAAGAGACAGGCGCACAGTCACACGCAGAATAAACTCTGGGATACCCTCGCGGAGTTCTTGGATCTGCACTGGGCCCCCTTGACGGCGCCTCCGGCGCCGCGCCTGGCGCGCTCCGCGCGCCAGTGTAGCCAGGGACCGGGGCTCAGCGCCGGTCCAAGAAACCCGCGCGGAGTTCCAACAGTTTTGATGTTCACGTCGCTTCGTGCTCTTTCCACTCTCGCTGGCGACGACGCTGGCGGTGGCAGGCGGCGAGTCTGCGGCGGCGGCAGGCGCCGGCGGCAGCGGCGGCGAGGCTGCAGAGCGACGGCGGCTCGGCCGACCGAGGCGGAGGCCGGTGTTTGTTGCGAGAGCGTTTCGCCGGCCGGCGGGCTCCGGCGTTCGACCAGCGGCGCGTCCCTCCGGCATCTCGTAGCGCACGAGCGGCGAGCATCTCCGCAGCTGCGCCCTCGCGGTCGGGGCTTCGGATGTGCAGTCGCCCGGGTGCGTTCTGCGCTGAGCTGGGCATCTGCGAAAGCACGCCCCGTATCCGCGTGGTCGCGGCCCAAGGGCCAGGCCCGCGAGGCCGTGGATGCGAACATGTTCACCGCCCACGAAGGAGTGGGTCTCCGACCCGAAGAGCAGGGTCTGCGACGCCCCTGGGGTTTGCTACCGCGCCGGGCAGTACCCCCCGGCGCTGGAGAAACTGAAGGCGATCCCACAGATACGCGTGCGCATGGAGGGTGCGTTCTGCGCGGGGCCTCCGCAGAAGAAGCGCCCCGTAACATCTGCGGGGTCGCGGCCTTCAGGGGCTTGGCCCGCGAGGCCGCTGATACGGGAATGTGCTTGTCGCCCACGAGTACTGTCGGAGGGGCGGTGATCCCAGACCTCCAACGTCTTTCGAGGAACGAAACACGGTTTAATGTAGGATGACGGTCAATAAATGTCCGGGGGTCGTGTTGCGTCGGTGGCGCCCCGGAGGATGATTAGAAAAAACCGGCCGCAATCGTTCCCCCCTTGCCGTCCGTCCTGGGAAACTATTTTATGGTAAAACTTAAATTCGACGTGGATTGTGTATTTGACGTAACATTTCAATCCGACGTCAAATGAGCATTCGGCATCATGTCTGAAGCCGACCTGGAACGAGTACTTGACGTAAAAGTTTGAAGCCGACGTAGAATTGTCATTTGACGTAAAATTTGAAGTCGGCGTCGAATGATTATTTAAGGTAACATTCGGCGACGACGTGAAATGATCTTCGAAGCCGACGTGTTACAGACATTGTTGAATCGTCCTCCTCCCGTTGAAATTCAGATAGAAATCAAAAGGAACTATTGTTTCATCGTTCCTCTTGTTTGTTTATTAATCGTCATCCTGCATTGAGCATACATCTTCTCCGAAGGTCCGCACGGATCTCTTGGATCCGCGTTGGGCCTCCGTGGCAGCGCCTCCGGCGCCGCCCCTGGCTCACTCCGCGCGCCAGGGAGGGGGATACAGCGCCGACCCAGGAACTCCGCGCGGACCTCCGAGAAGTTAAATCTAATCAGTTTGTTTGTTGATCTAGTCTTGAAAACTCAAGGTGGAGGTTTCTCTCAGTTCCAGGCCCCTGGAGGCCCTCGCCGGGCCCTGGGACCTGCAGTTAGACGACTCAGGATGAGGACTCGGTCCCGGGGACAGGGTCCTGACCCCTGGGGACCTCGCATCGAGAAACTCAACTGTGGGAACATGGGGTTGCAGGCAAGGGGCCCCAAGGGGCCTCGACGGTTCACGATAGTTGCACGTGTCTTCGCCCCCCCCCCCCCCGTTTCTCGCCCTCCAGCTTCAGCAGCCCGACGACGGGGCCTTGCGAGATGAGGCCCTGGTGACGAGGGGCGTCCAACAGCGACGGTTCAGCTTGGTAACTCTCTGCTGCCCTGAGGGCGCCATCCCTCAGGGCCCCATCTGTGAACCGCCGACACTGATTTAGCGACGCCTGATTCTCGTCCACTCTTCGGGCTCGCCGCGGCTGTCGCGCAGGCGCCGCCCTTTCCGCCGCGGGGCGCCTCGCGCGCCGCATGGCTGCGGCGGCGTCGTCGAGCCCGGGCTGTGGCCACTCGGGCTCGAGGCGCGCCGCCTTGTCGGCGCCGCCGCCGCCCTGCTGGCCGTCGCCGTCCGGCAGTCGGCGTCCGGCGTCGCCGCCACCGTTCCCAGACCTCCAACGTCTCGAGAAATCTCATGCAGAGGTGTTTTCACAGTTTTCGGCATCTGGGGGCACTGGCCAGACAGGGTTGGGCAGCAAGGCTGGGGAACGAGAGGGAAGAGGTGGAGCGAGTGGGAACGATACGAACAGAACGGACGCTGCAAGAGGAGGACGAGACAGACGACGAAGGCAGAAGGTTGCGCAGTGCTCCAGTCCCCGTTTTCTTGGTTCATGTTTCTCGCCAGCCGCTAGCCAGAGCTTCATCTCGCTTCCCCATCCATCTACCTCTCATTTCTCTGTTTACACCCCTTCCCCACACTCTCCCCACTCCTTCCTTTCATCCCCCGCACTCTCCTCCCAATCTTCTTGCCTATCGAGGCCCCCTCCTCCAACCCTCCCTTACCCGCCACGCACACCCGCAGGCGCGCGATTGTTCCCTCCAGGACCGGCGAGAACCGGAATGGATTCTTGGCGCTGGAGGAGCTGGAATCCATCCGCATTGGCAGGGACAACATCTCTCCGTGGTCCATACCCAAGGAGCGCGCGAGGCCTTCTTGGCATCCAGGCGTCTCGGGCGGCGCGAAAATTACCCTGGCGACGTACCCAACCCAAGTGTAGGAAATGGCCAGAACAGTGGGCCAATATGGTAATTACGCTGCTTTGTGAAAGCCGCACGGGGGGCCTGCTCGTTGTAAATTCACGGGGCATATTTCAGTGAGGCAGTACCTCAGCAGATCATTCAAGAGGCTTAGGCTATTCCGCCGACCCCCAGAAGAGGGTTGAAGGGGCGTCTTGAGGACTCTCTGGGGGCCCTCCCTTGGGCCTCTTGGGGGGCCTCTCCGAGCCTCTTGGGAGTTTCTTGGGTGCCTGCCGGCGGTCTCGGGGGTCCTCTTGTGGCGGAGGGCTCTCTTGGGCCCCTCTTGGAGCCCTGGCCCCTCTTGGGGCCCTGTTGGGGCACTCTTGGGCCATCTTGGGCGCCTCTTGAGCTGTCTTGAGACCCTCTTCGGCCGTCTTGGGGGCCTTCTTGGGTGCTTCTTTGCTCGTCTTGGGCAATCTTGGGGCCGTCTTGGACGCTACTACGACGAAAATTGCGATGTTGCCCCACAACATGCGCTTTCTCCAGGGATTTTGACGATTCTTGCTTCTCGGGGCCCTCTCGGGGGTCGTCTTGGAGCCTTCTTGGGGCATCTTTGAGGCCTTCTGGGCAGTTTTGAGGCCATCTTGGTAGTCTTTCAGGACTCTTCGACGGGTTGGAGACCAGCTTGAGCGAGCTTAGACGCCATCTGGGGCATCATGGAAACCACAAGCTCTAGACATGGAGGCTCCAGAGGCCACGGGGATGTGCTTAGGAGCTCGATGCCCTCCGCCCTCCGCCCCCCCCCCCCCCCACCCACTCGGATCTCAGACCCCAGGGGAGAGGGAAAGGGAAGGGGGACAGCTAATCATATCACACGCCTTAGCACCCTTGGCAAGCGGGGGCCGGCCGATTTGGAAAGGAGAGCGTGGGAAGACAACGATGACCACGAGAAGGAGGGAGGCGGAAGGATTTAGGAGGAGGTAGGGCAGCACTGGGGTCTCCAGCCGCTGCCTCTCGGGAGTGGCCCTCCCTGCCCAGCCCCGCCAGAACGGGCGGGGGGATCCCAGGCGGGCGGACGGCCATACGGGGCGCCCAGCCGCTTCGCTCCATGGCGGCTGTGCAGCCTGCGCCCTTGCACGAGCACAGCATGCAACGAGACCCCTACTGGCTCTCGAGAACCGCGGCGCATCCGGACAGCCATCGTCGGGCTGGGCTTCGCCACTCGCAATGGCGTGGCGTACCGTGCGCGCGACATCGCCAGCTTGATGTTGGCGCCCCGCCAACACAACCTCGACCAGAAGGCCGACCAGACGAAGTACATCTTCGTAGTCCGAGCATGGCAATCACGACCTTTCCATTCGCGAATTCGCCACGGCCGGGCCTCCTGGCTACATCGCCACCGACGCCAGCGCCAACCACGGCGACAACGAGGCTTTCTTGCTGTCGCCCTTTATCCTGGAGTGCGACCACGGTGCCTGCTACGCCATGGCCCCTCACGACACTTTTCCATCGGCCCCCAGGAAGACCCCCGCAACCCCCTGCCCCTACCCGAAGGCACCCAACTATCCCACCCGACAGCCCCCAGGACGGCCGAGCTCTGAGTGGCATGGTTCCGTGCCCAGACAAGGAGCCTCCCGTGTAGGGCATCCACGGGGAAGCGGCCATAGGGGCCGATGGCCAGCCCGAGGCTGGCGCGGCCTGCACCTCCGCCCTGAGAGGGTGACCGCGGCGGGCATGCTCAGGAAAGCGGTCATAGAGGCAGCGGGGGCCATTCCCTGGGACCCCCCGCCCGACCTGGGGGTTCCCGCGATCCAGCTCGCCCCACCCAACCTGGGGTTCCCGCGACCCACCACCACGGCGGCTTCCGCGACGGCCATTGCGCGACGGCCCTCCAACCACGGCCCCCGCGACGAATCCTGCGACGGCCCCCTGCGGTGGCCCTCGCGACGGCCCCCGCGACGGCCTCACCTCGACGGCGACGAAAACGACGCCCGCTACGACGGCGGCCACGCCCGCGACGAAACCCACCCCCTGCAACGCCAAGATGGGCTCGACGATAGACCGACCGACGGCCCGGCCCCCGACGCCCGTCCCGACGCTCTCCGCGACGCCCAGAGCGACGCCGCACCCCAGGCGACCAGAGCGCCGAACCGACGACCCCTTGCCCCGCGACCCCTCTTCTAACCGGCCACCGCCGCAGCCCCCCACAAATCGGCCCCCCGCGACGGCCCACCGCGACGACCCCCCCGCGACGGCCTCTGGGCGACGGGCCCCCCGCGACGGCCCCCACGAATATCTCGCCCCGACGCCGACGGACGCCCGCCACGGAGGCGGCGACGACCACGGCGAAGCCCTCCCCCATGCGGCGCCGACGCTGGCGACCGCCAAGGTGGGCGCGAGGACGGCCACGGCCCGCGCGACGGCCCCCACGACAGCCCCCACAACGGCGCCCACGACTGCCCCCGCGACGGCCTCACCGACGACCCCCACGAGCACGACTGCGAAGACGGCACAGTCTCTTCAGACGAGACAAGCTGCGAGGACGACGAGGACACGACCTCGGACGATTCCGAGGCGCCGAACACATGTATTGCCTCCTGGCGACAGAGCTGGCGGCACCTCCACGACCCGTCTCCTCACGACGCCGTCCCTTGCCCTTCGACGCCCTCCCTACCATTGCGACGCGAACGACGGTGGCCTCTACGATCCACTGTCCGTTATCGTCCTCCTTTAGGCACCACTGCCGCCACTACGGCAGCCGCACGGGTGCCACCACCATGGCATTTGTGTCCCCCCTTGGCTTCCGCCGTTATGGCAGACCCCCCCCCGCCCCTTCGCTGCGTGGGCAGCCGGCTGGGCCCACTCCTGGATCGCCATTCGTGACTCACCCGCGCCGCGATTGCGACGCCCCCCCTCGCCCCGCTTCACTTCGCAACCGACCCGACGCCCTCCCCACGCCCACCAGAGCCACCGCCACTCACCGACGACACCGGCGTACGCCTACTGACCCACGACCCCACCCCGCCCACCGACCCTCCCACGACCGCCACGCCACCAGTTCCGCCGATGACATTCCGCGGGACGCCGATTCCGACCGCGGCTGCTCGCCAAACCTCGATGCCAGCGACGGCCTGGCGCTCTAAGAGCCCGGCCAGGGATGCTGAGGCGGCCTGCCGCCGCAGGGAGGAAGAGAGGCAGAACCGGTGCAGGGGGAGTGGGCTGCCCAGCGCCCCGCGCCAACGCCAACGCAGCCCAAGCAACGGCCGCTTACTGCCGCGGACGTCCCCCTTCCCAGTGCAGGAGCCCCTTGTCCTGGGGGACAGGCTTCACCGGCAAAGGGTGCCCCTCTCCTCTCAAGCGTACCCCCAGTCAGGAGGTTCCCTCCCTGCGCCCTTCCCTCCCTCCACCCTCCTCCTCCTCCCTCTATTCTTCCTCGTCCATTCTCGTTTTCCTTAGAAATTCGCCGGCCCAACGAGCCAGAGGCGTGCCAAGATCTCCGGTAACTGGTTCATAATACTTTCTGGTTCGCGCGATCGGGGCGGCCCTTGGGGGTTCCCCGGCGAAAAGTACCCCGACCGCAGCCCGGCCACTGCAACTCAGATCCTGGGTGCGGTCTCTGAGGCCCCCCAGAGCGCGCCAAGAGGGCCCCAAGAGGCCTCCAAGACAGCCCAAAAGCGCTCCGAGTCACCGAACAAGCGGTCCAAGACGCCCAAGATGGCCTTCATACGGCCCTCGAGGCCGCCGAGAAGCCCCAAGAGAGCCTTAAGAGGCTCTCCAAGAGGTCTCCAACAAGCAAAAATCGTCCCATTCCCTAGGGAAACGTACATGTTTTGCATATGCGACGTCTGGGGTTCACAGCGTCTAAACGTGCCCAAGAGGCCCCCAAGATCGCCCTAAGACGGCCCAACAAGCCACCAAGATAAGCCCAAGAGGGCCCCAAGACAGTCCCAGAGACCTCCAAGATGGCCCAAGACGCCTCCAAGACGGCTCTAAAAACGAGCCCAGACGGGGCACCCGAACGGACATTTCGAGTTTTTGGCCCGGAGAGGTCCCCAGGAGGCTCCAAGAGGCCGCCAACACGCCTTCAAGGGGCCCACGGAGGCCCCCAAAAGGCCCTCAAGAGGCCCCAAGAGGCCCCCCAGAGGCTCCCAAGAAGCTTCGAAGAGGCTCCCAAGAGGCCCTCCTTGGGGCCCTCTTGGGAGCCTCTTGTGGCCTCCTTGCGCCTCGAGACTCTGTGAGGCCCTCCTTGGGCCGCCTTGGGGCTCTCTTGGGCTGTCCTGAGGCGCTCTGAAGCCGTTTTGAAGCCCTCTTGAGAGCCTCTGGAAACGTTTTGGGGCCGCCGCTCCCAGCAGCTCCGCACTGCCGACGACCTCTCGGCCAGGCCACCGCGGCGCGCAATATGGGCCGCCGGAATGAGCGAAGCGATTAAATCATTTCCCCCTGTCGTACCCCGAGGCCAGTTTTTAGGGCGGGCTGGGCGTTTCGCCTGAGACTTCCTCACCACTTATGATTCTGAAGCTTACATAATGGCAACAGCTTCACAGATTGAGGACGGGTGGTTTTCAACATGTGGCTCTTGCTTTAGCGCCGCGCACATTCGTCTTAGAACTTTGCAAGAGCTTCACCGGTTGAGGGCTTGTGGTTTTCAAAATGTGGTTCTCGCCTTAGCGCCGCGCATTTCCGTTTTGAAATGTTGCAAGAGTTTCACATGTTGAGGGCGGTTGGTTTTCTAAATGTGGCTCTCGCTTTAGCGCTGCGCACATTCATTTTAAACATTTGCAAGAGTTTGAGGGCGGTTGGTTTTCAAAATGTGGCTCTCACCTGAGCGCCGCGCACATTCGTTTTAAAAATTTGCAAGAGTTTCACATCTTGAGGGCGGTTGTTTTTCAAAATGTGGCTCTCGCGTTAGCGCCGCGCACTTCACGGATTCCCTTGATCAATGTACAAGAAATTGCGTTTTGGAAGGATTCCGGATTATGCGGGTGCAACAGTTATGTTGGTTCGCGGTGTTGAAGTCTCAAAAGTGGTGTCTGGCACGATTCCAGATCGTCAAGACGCAGCAGTCAGGTTGATCCGTGCCGTGGGCATCCCTAGAACAATGTGTTGGCATGCTTCAAAGTCTTCAAACGGTTGTCTTTCAACGAGGCAGTTCTCTCAATGGACATTGTAGGGGCCGATGAGGAGGGAGCTTGGAGGGAGGATAATTCCAACATCGTTGATGACTCTTGGGTTTACACTGGTCCTCCTCCTCCTTCTCCTCCTCCTCCCCGTCTCCATCGGATTCGCCCCCCCTCCACCGATGAACTTTCTAGTGTATGCGCCCTTCCTGGTGGCAGACCGCCGCCTTGGGGGGGGGGCATGTGTGCGCCCGTCTGGGGTTCTGAAGCCTTCAGTGTCGAGTGTTGACTGGGGTCTCTCAGTGAGCACCTAGGGTTACACCGGGCACGTCCCTCTACAGGAGGAATCTTTAAAGATAGGGTAAACACAGTCAGGGGACGATTTTCCACTATTTTGACTATTTCTGCGTATGTTTTGACTATGACTATTCTTTACTTGCCTTCACAATCCGTCTGCAGGGGGACATGCCCGACCTAAATTTAGGGGGAGGTTGATGTCTCGTCCGCCGGACCTCCCAGGGCCCACGAAAGGCGGCGACAGCATCGCACCCCTCAGCCGAGGCGAGGTCCAATTTGGAGCTGCGTAGAACGCCGCTCTGCTGGACATCCCAGAAGCCCAGGAACGTGGCGACAGGTTCGCAGCTCGCGGCACTCAGGGAGGGCGGGGTCTCAGTCCAGTATGCAACTCCGCTGGAGCCCCCAGGAACCCACGAAACGGAAACGCGCGACAATGTAGCAGTTCGCATCGCCCAGGGAGGACGATATTCCATTCTGATCTGCGTGAACCGCCACTCCGCTGGCCCCCCAGGAGCCCACGAAAGCTGCGACGGTCTTGCAGCTCACAGCAACCAGGGACGGCGAGGTCTCAGTCGGATTTACGTAAGACGCCATTCTGCTGGTCCGCGCGCAGGTGGCGACAGTATCGGAGGTGAGATCACCCAGGGAGGGCGAGAACTCATTTGAGTTGCGTAAAACGTCACCCCGCTGGACCGACTTGGAGCCCAGCCAAAAGCACGGCGATGGCTTCGCAGGTTGCAATTCCCAGGGAGGGCGAGTCCTCATCCTGATCTGCGTTAAGCTGTGTTCCGTTGGACCCGCCATGAGCTTACAGGAGTGGAGACAGTTTCGCAGGTCACGACACGCAGGGCGATGGTTTTTCAGAGTTGCGCAATGCGTCACGCCACAGGAGCTCACGACATCGGATTCAGTTTCGAAGTTCGCAGCACCCAGGGTTGTCGAGGAGTCATTATGATGTGCGACAAACGTCGTACTGCTAGACCTCCCTGGAGCCCACGAAAACGGAAACAGCAACGCAGCTCACAAAAGCCAGGGCGGCGAGGTTTGCGTGAGACGTCAGTCCGTTGGACCTCCCAGAAGCCCACGGGAGTTGCATGGATGCACCGTCGGAGAGAGGCAGTTGGGAGGTAGGCGGGAGGCGGAAAGAGAAGGAGTGAGGTGGGCAGACGGACGGATATCACAATGTGTTAATCCATACACATCGAGAACCCAAATGCAGGGTGGTTGATCAAACTAACGGCGTTGCTTCGGTTCGTTCAGCATCAACGGCCCTGGACCTTCGCGTGCCAGTCTAGCGTAAGGAATCTAACAGAAAAGTGGGGTGGGTAATTCCCGTCGTGCCGTGGTTTCTGCACGGCGTTCGGGTTGCACCACGGCCCTGGATCTCGGAGGTCGAAGTGAGCCGTGGAAGGGCAGGATTACTCCCTTCACTCCGCCTCCCAGCGTCCTCTGCATCCGCACCTGGGGAATTCGATTATGGCTCGACCCCCCGTTGCTTTTTCTGCGGGTCGATCGCTCCATATTGGCATGTTGTTTCACCTTGCTGCTTAGCATTGATAGGGCGCTCCCTCTGAGATCCGCGAAGAGAGGAGCAGCGGAGGGGACAGGGTGAGTCTTGAGGCAGAGCAGAAGTGATGAGTCGAGCAGTGAGTCGGGGCCGATTTGTTTCCCCCACAGGAGGCGTTGCTGCACGAGCCCGCCGAAGACCAGGTCTTCCAGTCTATGAAGGCCGAGCGGGGGAAAACTGATGATCGGGAGAAGTGCGGGGGAGGATGGAGATGTGGGTTCCAGCAGGCATAGAGGAAGATCGTAGAGACATTTCGGCAAGGTCTTCCGATCTGCGCACTCTCGAAGTATGGAGTTGCGCGCTCGCATCTCGAATTCCACAATTATTTCAAGGACCGTGTGCCGATGATATGTCGAGATGCCCGCGTATTGTGATTGCCGAGCGGGCTGGTGATCACGCACCCGTAATTTAATCAAGCGCAGCACGGGCGTACGTGTGTTGTGTTGTTTGTGAGTTTGGTGAATTGTTTGCCTCCCTGTTTCTGTGTGTAGATAACCGCCACTGCGCCGACAACCTATCACTTTGTCGTGCTTCCTGCCGCTTGTGCAGAAGTGTACGGCAGTCTTGGGATTCGCAGGCCGCAGTGTAGTACAACGTTTGTGTTGTGCAACCTCCTTCCAGGTGGAAGGAGAATGGATCTGATGTGAGTCTCCGTCGATTTGCGATCGTCTCGAATCAGGCAGTAAATCCGCTTACCCACTGCCCACCGTATTGCTTAAACATTGTGAGACGTATGTATGTGTCCCATGTACTTGTGTACAGCCAGTGTGCTGTTACGGATGGTGAGGAGTTGGATGGGATTTGTTCAATGTTCGTCTCGTTCACATCGCGCAGGATTGGCAGTGTATCTGGATGTCTAGTTACACGGGACACCCACGATTGGATATACAAATCTATGTATGTATATATATATATATATAGTCGAAGTGCCAACACAGCTCGATGTGTGTCCGTGTACCTCCCGTTTATCCGTACACATACCCGTTTAATTTTCCAATTATAAGAGCTAGCTTTTAGACGTGATTGCCTGCGTTTGCGAATACGTCCATGCCCTGCTCCCAGTTGCTGCCCACATGTTTTGCACCCACGTGTTGCACTTACTTCTTGCCCCCAAGTACCGCCCCCATGTGTTGCCCCCGCGTGCTGCCCCCATACACTGCCCGAAGCCTCATCTAGCCACGTGCCCGCAGAGAAGTACGACCGTTCGGGCCCCTGCGCTCTGATCGAAGACGCCTGCGCCGAACCACCGCCGCCCCCCTCCCTGCTGGAAGCGCCTGTGTGGTCAAACTTTGGGCCAAAGTCTGGCTAAGCTATTTGACTACGTGTTCTCCCAGCCGTTCTTGAAGTGCTTGGGGAACACTTGTGGCAGAAGAGAGGAGGAGGCGAGGGAGGAGAAGGAGGAACAAGAGACACATGAGGCTTCTTCGGAGCCTCCAGGGGGCCTTTCGGGGGCCTCTGAGGCTGGGATGATCTCGGGGTCTCCTGGGGCCCTCTTGCGCGGTGTTCAGCGCGGGGGCGTCTGGGGTAGTCCCAGAGCTGTCTCGGAGACGCCTCGGGCAGCCCCGGAGTTGTCTCTGCCGCCGTGGCATCGCCACTGTGCTGCCACGATACCTGGGGCGACCCGCTGATTCTGGTCACAACAAGCTGCTTTGGATTTCCGCCAGACCGTGGCGAAAGCAAAAGCCAGAGGTGCGGGACCACATGGTTCCTTGCTCGGAGGCAGAGGTCGACGAACATTTTATTTTGGCAGTCTCGTGGATCGTCTTCCTTTTCTCTTCGACTTCGTTTAGTTTTCGCTCTGGAGCCTACCATTGGTCAATCACGGTTTGGGATTCGCCAAAAACGTTATTTTGCGCAACCCGCCAGACCGTCTTTTCTTGTGTTCTTCAAGGCGTTTCAGAACGAACGCGCGAACGAGGAAGGAGGAGGACGAAGGAAGGGATAGGAGGCGGAGGGATAGGAGGAGGAGCGGAGGAGGGATAGGAGAAAGAGGGATAGGAGAAGGAGGAGGATGAGGAGGAGGAGGAGGAGGAAAGAGAGGAGGAGGAGGAGGAGGAGGAGGAGGAGGAGGAGGAGGAGGATAAGGAGGAGGGGGAGGAGAGATAGGAGGAGAGGAGGAGGAGCAGGAGGAGGAGGAGGGATTGGAGGAGGAGGAGGAGGAGGAGGAGGAGGAGGAGTAGGAGGAGGAGGAGGAGGAGGGATAGGAGGACCGAGGGCGTCAAGCAGGCGCCGACATCGGCCCTGGCTGGGCCGACCCTGGCCCCCCCCCGGCCCAGACCAATTGGGGGCGTGCGCTCCGACGGACCGGGCCCCGGACGGGGCCCAGCCAGGGCTTGCGCCAGGCTGAGTCATGGTAGTCCCCAAACGTGGTGGTGACAACACCTGGCGGTGAGTCTCGGGCGATTTGGTGTCACCACCCGGTTTGGGGACTCGTGCGGCTTTCCGAGGATGTCCCGAACACTGGTGGGTCCAGGAGTCACAAAACCCGGTGGTGACCCCGTGTCCCCAAACCCAGCGGTGACCTTTTTGGGGATTCCAGGTCGCCACCTGGTATCTCACCACCCGGTTTGGGGGGTCCCAAGAGTCGGCCATGCGTAAGAGTGACCCTTAGCCAGCGCGACCTCTAGTGTGCGCCCACGGTAATGATGATGACGATGACCGCGATGCTGATGATGCTGATGATGATGTTGATGATGATATTGATTATGATGATGATTAGGATGCTGATCATGATGATGATGATAATGATGATGATGATGATGATGATGATGATGATGATGATGATGATGATGATGATGATGATGATGATGATGATGATGATGGTAATGGTGGTGGTGTTGATGACGATGATGATGCTGCTGCTGCTGCTGATGATGATGATGATGATGATGATGATGATGATGATGATGATGATGATGATGGCCGTTCTCCGAACTTTACTCCTGAAGCAGAATGAGAGCCGCCAGATGCGTTCGCCTGATTTCCAGTGTTGTGTTCTACAACAGTTGGCAATCTGCATGCATCTGCTCCGAAGCCTTTTCACTCGAGATGCGGCCTGCGGGAGCACACCTTGCCAAGCTAGGCTTCCTTCTGGCCTGGATTGTGTTTGGCCCGACCGCTCATCAGCGCCTCGCCGGCGGTCCTGTGCCGCCTCCCCCGCCTCCGCCGGCTGCGGAGGTCAACCTGGAGCCGGAGGCGCCCTCTGCGGAGGCCTGCGCTGCCTGGCCCCCGCCCGCTCCGCAGTGCGCGGAGCCAGTCGTGGAGCAGCGCGCGCCCTCGCTGGAGGAGTGCGTCGCCCTGCTCGGCCAGCTCCCCGCTGCCCGGCCAGTCGGCGCCCCAGCATGTGTTCCTCTCGCTCGCGGGCCCGCTGCTCGTGGAGGGGCTCCGCTGACTGGCGTCCGCTTGCGGGCGCTGCGGTCGGCGCGAGGCCCAGCGGCCTAGCGCGCCCCCGCCCGCGTTCGAGGGCACGCGGCCAGCGCCGAGCTCGCCGACTGGCGGGAGTCGACCGCCGCTGCAGCACCAGCCCCGCGGCGGTGGCGTCTATCGATGATTGAGGGCGATCAGCTGTTCATTGAGTATGCGGTGCAGCCACCGCTCCCGCATGGCCGGGCCGTGGTGGCTATGTCGGCGGTCCGCCCTACCGATTGTGTGGTCATCAGTCCTGACGACGGTTTCCACATCGAGGAGTTGGGACCAAGCAGCACTGACCTTCGAGCCTGGTACCGCCGTGTCAACGGAAGGGGCCGTCCACCTGCAGCTGGGGGCATCCCTGTGTACGATTTCGCGGCCCCGCTAACGCGTGCCGACTTCGCTGCGCTGCGCCCCCGCCGCCGTCTGGATGGTGGCTGAGCACGACGCCGCACTCGTCGCTGCAGGGGTGCAGGCTGTCGTGCCTGCGGCAGCCGTTGCTGGCCCCGGCTCCGCGGCGGCCCTTGCCCCCGCGCCGCCTGCTCCCGCCGCCGCGGGAGGCGCCGTGGGCCTCGCCGCAGCCCTGGCTGGGCCTGGAGGGCCCGCTGGCCCCGCGCCTGTCGCGGGCCCCCCCGCGGCCGCCGCCGTTGGGGCCCTGCCTGCGGCGGGGTTCGTCGCTTCTGGGGCCGCTGCCGCCGCCGGCGCCGACGCTGGGCATGGAGGTCTTCATGCTGCGCTGGCCGCCGGCCTAGGGCCCGTGCGAGTGGACGCTGGTGACGATTTCCGCACGCTGCCCTTCTGCTACGACGCGGAGGGGAAACGCCACAAGGAGTTCCGCGACTGGGTCGAAGAGATGCGCCAGCAAGCCAGGCCTGACTGGGTCGTGCCTGGGCCGTGTACGGTCCTCTAATGCGCGAATTTCATGCTGGAGGATAGCGGGTCAGCAGTTGGGCATCACGTCTCCTTTCGCTCCGCGCGCCGCATTGGCCTCGACGACCCGGCGATGCTACCCCACTCTGAGCTCGAAGATCTTCCAGACGGCGATGTGTTACGGCCAGATCTATGCTTGTAACCTTGCCTCGATGGGCCTCATCTTCCGACAGATACAGGTCTGTGAGGAGAAGCTCAAAGACCGTCTGTTGGGCACCGCGGGGTCTGGTCACCAGGAGCACGACGAGAGCCCCACGGTGCGCCCCGCCCTCTCGAAGTGGGTCGCCGAACAGGTGACCGCAGAAGACGCTGTGCTCAAGGAGAACGCGGTGCTCAAGGAGCGCCGAGCTGCTCGGGGGAAGGGGGCGCTCGCCAAGCCGCCGCCGCCGCCAAACCGCCGTCGAGGCGAGCAGGGCGGCGGGCAGGGCGGCTGATCAACCGCGCCGTCTCTCTTGGACAAGGCTGCTGCTTGCGCCCTGGCCGCGCGCAGGAGCTCGCGACGCAGGCCTTTCGCTCCTGGCCGATGTCGGCCAGTCGTCGGCGAGACATTTTTTTCTCTCCTTGCTCGAGGTGCCCGCCAGGCTTCCAGGTGGCCCACGAGCTGTTCAGCGTCGCCGGGGGCGACTTCGGCACAGTGCTGGACTTGCTAATGACGCGATCGTCTCCCCCAACTTGCTGGCTGGCCGCTCGCGCCGCGGGCCAGCTCGGCTGGGCGCGGTCGCCCAGGCGCTTGCGAAGGAGCGCATCACGGACAACTGCGTTGCGCTGGGCCCCCCGCCCCGAGATGTCAGCGCCTACGGGGGCCTGCGCGAGCTCCGATGGGGACGCCGTCGCGCGCGGTGGCTCCTCCCCGGCCGCGCCCTGCAGCGAGGACCTCGTCTCCTGGCCCGTGACGGGTGCCGCGCCAGTCTCGCTGACCGCCGCGCTCGCCCCGGAGCGCCATCCGTGGTTGGGGGATATATTGGCCAACTCGCGTCGTAGTAGTGCCGACGGCGCCGACCGCCTTCGAAAGGAGCTGGGATTGGCGCGCCCATGCTCGGGCCCCGCTTTCCGCACCTCCCCGCGCAACGTTGGCTGCATTGATCAGTTGTGCTCGCGTGGCGTGGCGTGCTGTGCCGCGTCTTCTGGTCGGCCTCCGTCGCTCGGTGCGTTCATGATAGCCAAGAAGAACGGCTCCCAGCGGATCATCTTGGACACGCGGTGGGCGAGCCTGAACTTCTTGCCGCCGCCTCGCACGCAGCTGCCGACTGCGGCCGCTTTTGGCGGGTTTGAGTCTGCCGAATGCGACGTATGCTGTTGCTTCGCCGATGACATCCATAACGCTTCCTACGCCATCGCCATCCCTGAGGGGCCGGGCGACGCCTTCAGGCTGGCGCCTGTTCGGGCTGAGGCTGTCGGTTGCCCCCCCGTCGATGGCCCCCCTTCTTCGCGAGGCGATTGGCTCGCGCCGCGCCTCGCCGCCCCCTCGATGGGCCGGGGCAGGCTCTGCACCTCTGCCAGCTCGCGGTCGGCGGGGGGCACTCGGCGCGGAGGCCTTACTGGCGAGCGCCTCGTCAGCGACCGAACGGCCGCTGCGCCCTCGGAGCCGCGGGCGCCCCAAATCGCCGCCCATGTGGACAACATCTTGGTGGTGCCGCCCCCTCGCCAGGCAGTTCCTGCCACGGGTCCGCGCGTCGCCAGCGCCTTTCCTGGCTCGGGCATCGTCGTGCGCGAGGAGACGGGCGTCTCGACGAAGGCGCAGTTCGTTGGGCTCAAGCTGGACGGCCCCAAGCATGCCGTCCGCGTCTCGTGCAAGCGCATCTGGCGGCCGAAGGCTACCCTGGCCGAGCTCTTGGCCACGGGGCGGTGCAGTGGCGATGTCATGGAGGTCCTCATCGGCCACCTGACGTGGGCCATGCTGATCCAGCGCTGCCCCCTATCCACGCTGTCCTCCCTTTACGCGGACGCGCGGTTCTGCCGCGGGCGCCCTGTGGTTCTGCGGCCGTCGGTCAGGCAGGAGCTGCCCATAGCCATGGGAATGCTGCCGCTGCTGGTCGTGAACACGGGGGCCCGCTTGCAGGATGTGGCGGCCGCTAGCGACGCCCTCCACTGGGGCTGCGGGGTCTGTCGCGGGCGCTGCAAGCCCGCGGAGGCCGCCGCCTTCGGCCGCGCGGCTTAGCGCTGGCGGTGCCGCGCAGCTGGGGCCGCTGCTGCGCGCGACCACGCGTTCTTGGCAGAGAAGGCGGCGGACGTCTCGGTGATGGGCGCGTGCTCGGAGCCCGCCTCCGCCGCGCAGGACGACATGGTGGGTTTCGCCGCGGGGCTGCTCCAGGCGCGCGCGGAGGCTGGCTCCTTCGATCTGGGGGTGCCGACTTAATGCGCCCCGGCCGCTGGCCTGCGGCCCAGAGTTTTCAATGGGGGACGGATGCCAACGTCCTTCGACTCGAAGGTCTGGCGCTGTCCTCGGCTTTGCGCCACTTGTTTCGACGCCGCTCTGCGTTCGGCCGACGGCTGCTCATCTTCGTCGACAACCTCGGGCTTGCTCTCGCGGTCGGCAAGGGGCTTTCGGGAGCTTTCCAGATCCGAGACGTGCTGCGTGAACTGCGCGCCCTATCGTGGGCTTGCGCTGCATGGCTCTCGGTGCGATGGGTCCCTTCGGAGCGCAACGCATCCGCGATGCCGCATCCGACTATCCTTCTAGAGGTCGCCTGTGCATCAAGCACGCGGTCAAGGCAGACCCCCTGGGCCTTCCTGCTGATGCGGCGGTTCCTGTCGCTGTCGCCGAGTTGCCGGCCATCCCAACTTCCCCAACCTTCGTCGAGGATGGGGCCCTGCATGGCGCGGACGCTGGTGCTCGATGCCGCGGCATGGCTGGCGGGGCAAACTCGAGCTCCCAGTGTAGTGCGAGAGGCGGCTCGCCAGCGCTGCCCACCGCTGCCGCCGCCCCACCTTGCCCCCTCGACCCTGGAGGGGCGGTCGGTGGCGCCGGCAACCTGCAAGGCCTACCTCCGCCTGGCCTTGACCTTCCTCCCCTGGGTTACCTCGGTCCGCCTGGGGTGGGGCAATTTAAAACGGATGGAGGTCTGCCAGGTGTTCTTCCTGAACAGCTGCTCCTCGGGCGGTGCACGGGCGACGACTCCGGCATGCTGGTCGCCGCCATCAAGTTCTTCGACCCGGACCTGGGCTGCTGGGGGGCGGGCGCGCTGCCGTTGACGTCGCAGGCGCTGCAGGCTGGGGCCTGGCGGTGCCTCGGAGGGCCCTCATGCCCATTCCGTGGGTCCTGCTGGCGGTGTTCGCGGGGGCTTCAACCGCGCCTTGGCGGAGTGCGCCATGGCCGCCCTGCTCTCCCTCGCGGCGCACCCAAGGTCCTACATGCGCGACTCGCTCACGTCGCACCAGCTGGTCGCCCCCGCCAAGGCGGCGGGGGAGGCCGCCAACATCTGGGGTCTGCTGCGGGCGCCAGTCGTGGCGGGCGCCGCTGTGCTCCTGGACACGCTGACTGTCTCGCACCCCTGCCTCCAGGTCTCGGCGGCGCGAGCCCGCTGGACAACGGTCCGAATCTGGCAGTTCCCGCCGACCGTCGTGTCAGTGCTGCTTCCTAACCTGGGGATCACGGCGCGCGGATTGCGCCGTGGACGGGCGCCCTTCGACCTCCCCCACCGTCTGCGGACGCCGCGTGAGGTGCAGCTCCGCGGGCGCCGGGCTTCAATCTCGATCCTGGAGCGCTGCGTGAAGCAGACGAGAGTAATTTCAGAGCTGGCCCGTGCCCCCGCGCTGGCGAAGGATCACGGCAACCGCGCCTCGGCGAGGCTCGACGCCGCGCGCGCCCAGGAGGCCGCCCCGCCGCCGCCTCCAGCGCCGCCGCCGGCGCTCGCTGCCCAGGCCGTCGCCGTTGAGCGACCGCGTCGTGACCGCTCGCCTCGGCGCGCTCCTTCGAGCTGCCATGGCCAGTGCCGGCCGACATGGGGGGCATAATATTTTATAACTTTTTGCTGGATTCAAAGGGGCTCTGCCGAGGGGTAGAACAATGGTTTGCGGTGTGATCGCGGCTGGCTTCGTTTCTCGTCCCTGGTTCGATGTGGATCGGCTTGTGATCAGGCGAACCTTTCTCGGCTGGGTCTCTTCGGGAGTTGTTCTGGCTGCGGGGCTAGGCACTCCCTGCAACAGTTGGCCCAATGCTGGCACTGTCCCCCAGGCAGCGCCTGGTGCAGGATCCGAGCGCCACATGCGCTCTGGGGTCTTCCTGGCCTGGAAATCGGCGCTGCCGCTGCCGTCGCTCGAGGGGAGAACCAGCTGCTCTCCTCTTTAAAAGTCATTCGGGCCTGTGGGCGCCAGGGGATTCCCGCTTTCCTCGAGAACCCTGCCTCTTTTCTTTGGCCCCTGCCCCCCCCGCGCGAGACTCTCCTCTCCCCCTTTCGTCGCAAAGCCTCGTTTTTTGATTTGTGTGGATTTGGGGCCAGGTGGAGAAAGCGGACCAGGAACCAGGCCTGGGGGCGCGTTTTCTTTGATCTCGCTGCCGAAGTTGCGCAACGCCCGCGGGGGCTACTGCGCGCACTCTGGCAAACACCACATTGTCCCCACTGGCCACGATCCCGCCTCTCGTAAGCTTTGGACCCAGGCTGCCCAAAACTACCCCCGCCGCATGGCCTCGACCTTTGCCGCGGCCATGACGAACTGCGTCCAAGGCCCCCACCTGGCCCGCCTCAAGCAGCTTATAACGCTGAAGTAAGCGCGACGGCCATTCTGGCCAGAAGCCATCCTGGGACTTGGGCCCCTTCCTTCCCTTCGGTCCGGGGCGGTGGTGGCGTCCTCCTGCCTGGTCCTTGTCCTCCGCTGCTGGCGTCTCCTGGGCGCGAGCCCGTCCATCGTTGGTACAATTGCCTGGCCAACGAACGCAAAATTGCTCTTTGGCTTGGGTGGAGCGTAGGATGGTCGTTCTCCGACCTCTAATCTTGAAGCAGAATGAAAGCCGCCAGATGCGTTCGCCTGATTCCCAGTGTTGTGTTCTATCACAGTTGGCAATGTGTACGTATCTGTTCCGAAGCCTTTCTCTCGCCCTCCTTCCCTTCCCTTTTCTTCCTTCCCTTCGCTCCTGGTCGGTGGTGGTGTTTTCCTGTCTTGTCCGCCTGCTCTTCCGTTGCCGGCGTCTCCGGGGCACGAGCCGGTCCATCGTTGGTGCATTTGCCTGGCCTGCGAATACAAAATCGCTCTCTGGATTGGGTGGAGCGTGGGATGATGATGATGATGATGATGGGGGTGGTGATGGGCAGGGTGATGGTTGTGGTGGTGATGATGATGGTGGTAGTGGTGATGATGTTGGTGGTGGGGGTGATGTTAATGATGGTGGCGGTGATGATAATAATGGTCTCGGAGGATGCTAATGGGGGTGGTGATGATAATGGTGGGGGTGGTGTCGATGATGGTGGTGGTAATGGTTGATGCATGGTGGTGACGATGATGACGATGCTGGTGATGATCATGGTGATGGTGATTGGAATGTGGATGGTGATGAGAATGTGGATGGTGATGGTGATGATGGTGATGATGATGTTGGTGGTGGTGGTAATCTTCACCACGATGGTGGTATTGGTGGTGGTCGTGATGATGATGCTGCTGGTGGTGATGATGATGGTGATGGTGGTGGTAACATTCATGATTGATGATTATGGCGATAATGATGGTGATGGTGATGGTGATGGTGATGGTGATGGTGGTGCTGACTGATGATGATGATGGTGGTGGTGGTGATGGGCATGATGGTGCTGATGGTGATGGAGGTGGTGATGCTGATGATGGTGGTGGTCCTGATGGTGATGATGATGGTGATGATTATGATGATGATAGTGGTGCTGTTCATGACTGGTGGTGGCGATGGTAATGGTGGTGGTAATGGTGATTATGATGGTTCGATGGTGATGCTGGTGATGATGATGGCGATGGTGACGGTGATGATGCGCGTGGTGGTGATGATAATGATGAGCGGATGTGGTAGATGATGATGGTGATGATGATGATGATGTTGGTGGTGGTCATGGGGATTGATGGTGACGCCGATGATAACGATGATGATGTTGGTGGTGATTGTGATGGTGATGGTGATTGGTAAGGAGGAGGATGATGGTGTTAGTGGCGGTGGTGATGATGATGATGGTGGTGGTGGTAATGGTCTTGATAATAATGATGATGAGGATGGTGGTGCTGGTGATGATGATGACTGTGGTGGAAAGGACGATTGATGGTGATGACGATGCTGATGATGAAGGTGGTGGTGATATTGCTGGCGGTGGTGATGATGATGATGGTAGTTGTATTGCTGATATGCGTGGTGATGCTGATGAGTGGCCGAGCGTGATAATGATGATGACTGTGTTCGTGGTGTCGGGGATGATGATGATACTGGTGATGATGATGATGATGAGTGTGGTGGTGGTGGTGGTGATCGTTGATGGTGATGGCGATGATGATTATGATGGTAATAATGTTTGTGGTGATGATTGACGGTGTCTACGCTGATGACGCTGATGGTAATGAGGGTGTTTCTTGGTGGTGGTGATGATGGTGGTGGTTGTTTTGGTGGTGATGATGGTGGTGGTTATGGTGAGTTATGGTGATGAGGTGATGATGATGAGGATGGTGATGGTGGTGGTGATGATTGGTGATTGATGTTGGTGGTGTTTGCGGTGCCGATTGATGGAGTTGCCGATGACCACGTTGATGGCGATGGTGATGTTAATTCTGATGATGCCGATGGTAATGGTGATGGGGTTCGTGATGGTTGATGACGATGTTGACGATGGTGGTGGTGGTGGTGGATAATGATGGTGGTCATGTGATGGTGATGCTGATGCCGGTGGTAATGATGATGATGATTATGATGGTGGTGATGTCGATTGATTGTGATGACGACGATGGTGGGGATGACGACCATGTTGATGGTGATGCTGATGGTAACGGAGATGGTGATGATGTCGATGCTGGTGGTGGTGATGATTGATGTTGATGGTGGTGGAAAGGATGATGGTGGTGGTGATGATGATAACGATGATGGTGATGGTGGTGATGGTGATGATGATGATGAAAATGGTAGGGTTGATGGTGATTGATGGTGATGGTGATGATGATTGATGGTGGTGACGATGATGATGATGATTGGTGGTGATGACGATGGTGAACATGTTTGTGATGGTGATGATGACAGTGGTGCCTCTGGTGGTGATGATTGGTGATGATGGTAATGATAACGATGATTTGGTGATGATGATGATGATGATGATGACGGTGATGGTGGTGGTGAGGATTGTGACGGTGACGGTGGTGACGATGATGATGATGATGATGATGATGATGATGATGATGTCTGCGGTGGTGATATGTTTGGTATGATGTCGATAGTCATGGTGGTGTTGGTTGCCATCATGATGGTGATGATGATGGTGTTGGTGGGAGTGGTTGATGCCGGTGATGGTCACGGTGATGCTGGTGATGGTAATGATGATAATGGTGGTGGAGGTAATGATGGTGAGTGTGATGGGTGATGATGGTGATGGTAGTGGATATGATGATTGATGGTGGTGTTGATAGTGTTTGTGATGGTGGTGGAGATGGTGATTATGGTGGTGATGATGATGGTGGCAGTGATGATGATTAGTGATGCTGGTTAGTGATATGATGGCGATGGTGAATGGGGTGGTGGTAGTTATGGTGGCGGTGGTGGTGGTGATATTATTGATGATGATTGTGGTGATGATGACGGTGGTGGTGGTTTTGATGATTGATGCTGGTGACGATGATGATGATATCACCAATATTGTTAATGGTCATATTCGGAATGCCCGTAGTAGAAATTACTATTATGGACGATAATAGTACGCATAATCGGTGTGGCGGTGATGGTGGTGGTGGTGCTGTTCGTGGTGGTGATGATGATCGTGGGGTTGATGGTGATTGATGTAATTGTGATGGTTATGTTGATGATCATCATGATGATGATGGAGGTGGTGGTTATGGTTAATGCTTGTGATGATGATGATGATGGTGGTGGTCATAGTGAAGATGATGCTGATTATGCTGATGGTGGTGTTTGTGGTGTTGATTATGATGGTGGTGGTACTGATGGTGATGGTATGGCGATGCTGATAATGATGATCATGATGGTGATGTTGATGGTGATCGCGGTGGTCATGATTGATGATGATGATGATGATGCTGCTGATGAGGTTGATGTTACTGTTCATGTTGGTGAGAACGATTCTTATGATGACGACGGAGATGATAACCATGGTGATGATGATCATGGTGATGAGGATGATGAACATGATGGTGGTGGTGATCGTGATGGTAATGTCGATTGTGGCGCTGAGAAGGAAGAGGGCGATGGCGCTGATCTTCATGATGACGATGGTGATGCTGATAATGATGATGATGGTGATGAGGATGATTATGATGACTTGCATGAGGACGATGATGAGGATGAGGATGCAGATGAAGCTTCGGATGACCATGGCCATGGCGGTGAGGATGAGGATGATGATGAGGATGAAGGTCAATATTAGGATGAATATTTGGATGATGAGGACGATGCTGATGGTGATAACCTCAGAGGTCTCCCCGGCAGCGGCCCACAGAGGTCTCCCCGGCAGCGGCTTGCGCGAGTGGATTTGCCCCCCCCCCCCCCCCTGTGGAAGCCGCGCGCTAAAGGTCACGCCCTCTGACCCAGACATGCTCGCGGCGTGAAAGCATCACCACGGGGGGTCCTCGCCAGGCCACAGGACCGTCAACAAAGAGTTGTAGCATGAGACGCCAGCTCTCGGGACAGGGTCGGAACTTCCGGAGACATGTTCCAGAGCCGCCAGGTCTCGGAGATCTCCGATCTGTCCCCGCCCGAAGCTGTCCTGGCCTTGGCTGTGTCCCAATCTTTTCATCGCGCCTTCTTCTGCCGTGCGGCCACACAGCGCGCAGAAGCGCGACCCCGCGCCAGCGCCTCGCGCGTCTGCTTTCCTCTCATCGCCGACGTCCGCTTGTCAAGGCAGCATCGGTGCTGGTCTATGCGAGGTCCAGAGGCGACCTGATCCGGCACAATCCCGCTTAATCTCGTGCAATCCTTATTCGGCTCAGTCCCGGGCTCAACCTAGGCTCATCCGTCTTCGTAACCCTGGGTCGAGTTGAATAGCTTTTAGAAGTTGTTGTTTTTATCCTCTGGCGCGTAGCGGTCGTCATGTCCCTTGCCCCCCGGGGTGCCAGTAATGATCGTACGTAGGGGGGCGGCTTCGACGCCACCCCCCAACATGTTGGTGCTCGCGCGCGTACTGTGGCGAACGCAGCGCACCCCCGCCCCGACGTGCCCCACCACGCCCTGGCACTACCGCTACCCAGGGCCCCCAAAGCAAATTGTAGACAATCTTTGGATCCTTCGTATACGAAGACCTCCAAGGATTTGCGAAATCAGTCCGCATAGTAAGGGTTGGCAACCTTCCCAAGGGTACTCCTGCACCCTGCCTCCTCGGCCCATCCTTAGCGACGTTCGCTGGCCAACCTCGTTCGAAAAACGTTCACATGGGCCTCCAAGGCCCTTGCATCCTTACCGCGCATCTTTCTGATACGGGTTGATTGTGCTTCCTCGCCACCGTACTGGCGCCCCGCGCCCCGCGCCTTATCCTCTCGTCCCCCGCTGCCCGTGTCCATCCGTGACGCGCTAGGGCGCCGGGCACGAGCGGCGCATACACGCCAACAGGGAGCTGCGGCCGGAGGAGCAGAGAGCCCTGCGGGAGCTGCAGGACGAGGCGGCTCTCCTCCTCCTCCTCCTCCTCCTCCTCCTCCTCCTCCTCACCCTCCGCCTCCTCCTCCTCCTGCTCCTCCTCCTCTCCTCATCCTCCCTCCTCCTCCTCCTCCTCCTTCTCCTCCTCTCCTCCCCTCCTCCTTCTCCTCCTCATCTCCTTCTCCTCCCTCCGCCTCCTCCTCCTTCTCCTCCTCCCCCTCCTCCTTCTCCATCCTCCTCCTCCTCCTCCTCCTCCTCCTCCTCCCTCCTCCCTCCTCTCCTCCTCCTCCTCCATCCTCCTCCTCCTCCACCTCCTCCTCCTGCCTCCTCCCCCCTCCCCCTTCTTCTCCTCCTCCTCCTCCTCCTCCTCCTCCTCCTCCTCCTCCTCCTCCTCCTCCTCCTCCTCCCTCCTCCTCCCTCCTCCTCCTCCTCCTCCTCCTCCTCCTCCTCCTCCTCCTCCTCCTCCTCCTCCTCCTCCTCCCTCCTCCTCCCTCCGCCTCCTCCTCCGCCTCCTCCTTTTCCTTCTCCTCCTCCTCCTCCTCCTCCTCATCCTCCTCCTCGACATGCTCCGCCTTCTCTTCCTCCTTCTCCTCCCTCTTCCTCCTCCATCCTCCTCCTTCTCCTCCTCCTCCTGCCTCCCCGTCCTCCCCCTCCTCCTGCCCCTCCTCCTCTCCCTCCTTCTCCTCCTCCTCCTCCTCTCCTCCTCGTCCTCCTCGTCCTCCCCGTCCTCCTCCCATCCTCTCTCCCCTCTCCTCTCTCCTCCTCCTCCTCCTCCTCCTCTTCCTCCTTCTTCTCCTCCTCCTCCTCCTCATCATCATCATCATCATCATTCCTCCTTCTTCTCCTCCTTCTCCTCCTCTTCCTCGTCCTCCACCTCCTCTTCCTCCCTCCTCCTCCTCTTCCTCCTCTTCCTCCTCCTCCTCCCTCCTCCTCCTCCTCCTCCTCCTCCTCCTGCTCCTCCTCCTCCTCCTCCCTCCTCCGTCTCCTCCTCCTCCCTCCTCCGCCTCCGCCTCCTCCCTTCTCCGCCTCCTCCTCCTCCATCTCCTTCCTCCTCCCCCTCGCCACTCCGTCATAACCAATGTTCATCACGTAGTCTACCAGGGTGCTTCCTCGATGGCCCCACCTACCATCTGCTCTACCCCACATACTCTTCGAGGGGACTCGGTGGGATGCTGGAACAGGGTATCATAATACAGTTGCGACAATGCATGGGGCAACCCTGCCAGACCGAGAAGCGAGCCGAGCGGGAGAGGGAAAACTATACTTAAAACAATAGAGTAAGCAGCCCCCATCAACTCTTTGGGGACACGGGCCTGCCGACCCCCCCCCTTCTCCTCCTTTTGAGAGGTCGTGTCGTCGTCTCCTCCCCTTGGCTTTGGCGCGCTGCTGAGCCCGCGCAGGGCCAGCCGCCGCTCCCCCCCGACTGACCCGCAGGGATTCGCGACAGTAAGGTAGCGAACCTCTCCTACGGGGCCACCTCGGAGCTCAGTCCTTGAGCAACGTGGCGCGCCCTTTTGCCGACCTTGGCGGGGAGACAGGGCTGTTGTATAATCAGTCACAGATGATGTTGGCAGAAGTGCGTAAGACACCAGCGTAGGTGGCTTGGCGTTGCACCCCCTTTTATGCAGATGCCCTTGTCCTCATCTTCCTCCTCCTCCTCCTCCTCCTCCTCCTCCCTCCTTCTTCCTCTCCTTTTTTCGTCGTCGTCTTTCTCCTCCTTCTCCTCCTCCTCCCTCCTCCTCCTCTTCCTCATCCACTTCCTCCTCCACTTCCTCCTCCTCTTTCTTAATTTCCTCCTCCTCCTTTTCTTTCCTCTTCCTCCTCCCTCCTCCCTGTTCCTCCTCTTCCATTCTCCCCCTCCCCCTCCTCCTGGCTCCTCCTCCTCCCCCTTATATCTCCCTCCTCCTCCTCCTCCTCCCCCACCTTCTCCGACTCGTCCTCCTCTCCCTCCTCCTCCTCAGCAGCATCAACATCATCATCTTCCTGCTACCAGCCTCTCCCTTCTCCTCCTCGTCCTCCTCCTTCTCTTCTCTTCCTCCATCTCTCCCTCTTCCTCCTCATCCTCCTCCAAGTCCTCCTCATCCTTCCTCCTCCTTCTCTTCATCCCTCCTCGTCCTCCTCCTCCGTCCTCCGCCCTCCGCCTCCTCCTCCCTTTTCCGCCTCCTCCTTCTATAAGGTTTCAATATCTTCCCTCCTCCTCGTCCCTCCGCCGTACGAAATGATCATCAGGAAGCAGACCAGTGTGCTTCCTCGATGACCCCACCTACCATTTGCTCGACCCCACATACACTTCGAGGGGATCGGTGGGATACTACAAAAGGGTATCAGAGTACAGATGCGACAAAGCATGGGGCACTTTTCGGCCAGAGCGGGAAGTGAGCCGAGCGGGGGAAGTGAGTATATACTTAAACAGTAGAGTAAGCAGCCCCCATCCATATTTTGCGGACACGGGCCTGCCGAACCATTCCCCTCTCTTCCTTTTGAGAGGTCGTGTCGTCGTCTCCTCCGTCCTCGCTTGGGCGCACTGCTAAGCCCGCGCGTCCCCTCCCCTAGGGCACGCGGAAGGGCCGGCAGCCGCTCCCCCCACACTTACCCGCAGGGACTCGTGAAGGTAAGGTAGCGAGCCCCTCTTGCGGGGCCATCTCGGAGCTCAGTCCTTGAGCAACGCGGCATGCCCCCTGCCGCCCCTAGCGAGGAGGCTGGGCTGTTGCACAATCGATCGCAGAGGACTTTGGCAGAAGTGCGTAAGACACCAGCGTACGTGTTTTGGCGTTCCACACCCTTTATGCGGATGTCATTGTCCACCTCCTCCTCCTCCTCCTCCTCCTCCTCGTTCTCCTCTTTCTTCTCCTCCTCCTCCTCCTCCTCCTCCTCCTCAGGTCCTCCTCCTCGTCCTCCTCCTCCTCCTCCTCCTCCTCCACCCCTCTTCCCATTCATGTCGTCCTCGTCTTCATATTCGTACTCTCTCCCTCTTCCGCCTCCTCCTCCTCCTCCTCCTCTACCTCCTCCTGCTCGTCATCCTCTCTCCCCCTCCTCCTCCTCCT
>CAUYUJ010017170.1:1175483-1305872 GCA_963575745.1 Prorocentrum cordatum | reverse complement strand
CCGAGTCTGGGAGCAAGTCCGCACGAGGTTGCCGAGTTGGGTGACGTGGACGGGAGCTCGTGGCCCCATCTCGTCGACTTTCGTTACCTTGCTCGGGATTGGCTTGTCGATGTTGTCGCCAGGTGTTCTCGTGGATGACGTCGGCAGGCAGGAAGATCTTGTCCGCACCTGCCCTGCGGACGTCAAGCGCTGCCTCGAAGAGGGGCTGCAGCGGTTGCAGGCTCAGCGGATTTTAGCATATTTCGCCGATAGTGCGGGCGAAACTTGTTGGCTCCAGGCCATGCGTTCTTCTGTTCTGGCTATTAGCAATCCTGCTCGACAAGGCGCTCTTAGAGCGCTTTGGGCGGCTGCTTGCTGGCCTCCGCAGCGGCTGCACTCGATTCAAAAGCGCCAGTCGGACAAAGGTTTCGTTTGCAAGACGGCTGCTGGCACGTATGCGCATCAGTGGTTTGATTGTCCTGGGATGCTACAGGGCAGCACCGACCAGGAGGTAGGCCTTGTGCCGCGGGCGGAGCTTCGAGATCGTTATGACGATGTGAATGGGGCCTCAGGGGTCGAATGTTTTTTGCTCTCGTACGGGTTGCCGCCCCTGCCGGCTTCCCCCCCCGACGTCGAGCCGATCTCGGAAATGTTCGGACGGGGTGACTGGCGGGGAGTGTGGGGTCGGCGGATCTTCTTTGATGGATCTGGCTTGGCGTCGGGGGTCCGCGGCCTGACCCGGTGCGGTTGGGCTGTTGTTGAGCTTTCAGATGAAGATAACATCCTTCGAGCAATATACCGGCCTTTTCTGGGCCGAGTCCAGACTGTCCCGCGTGCTAAGTATTATGCTATGCTTAAGGGTCTGGAGATTGCTAGCAAGCCAGCTCATGTGATTAGCGATCATCTGTCCCTGGTCAAGGCCAGCAGTAGTTGGGGTGCCCATAGTGAAAGGCTGGCCTCAACGCATGCCAATATTTGGAGGCGAGCTCACGTGTTATATGATGTCGCTGAGTGTGAGCGTCCGCCCACCTTTGAATGGACTCCGTCCCACAGGTCTGCCGAGGAGCTGCTGAATGACCCTTCGGCGAGCTTCATGAATGTTGTCGGCAACAGTTGGGCTGATCTTCTCGCGAAGTGGGGCGCGCGCCACCATGAAGTAGGACACGTTCTTGTGAACTTCCACAAGCGTAAGCTGCAAGAAGCCAAAGCCTCTGCAAAGGTGCTCGCCTGGATGGTCCAGGCGGTGGCCCAGAAGTCGGCCCAGCTTTGCCCTCGTTCCTCGGAACCTCTGAGTGCCCCTGTGGTTAGGCGTGCGGCTAAAGAGCTGGCGATCAGGGCTGGTGAATTCTGGGTCTGTAAGCGCACGGGTGAGCACAGGTGCGCGAAGTGCAACCACTACGCGCGCACCCTTAGAAGTCTCTGATGCCTATGGAGTGCGCCCCTTCTGACATTAAGCAGGGAGCGGCTGCTCGTTATTCCAGCTTGTCTCCTGAAGTCTTCGAGCCGCTCCGAGCCGCTCCTGGTCTCGACGATGCCTTGCTGAGCGAGGGCCTCGATCCTTCCCCTCTTCCTCCCTCGGTGGGTGACGGGTGGGGGGCGGCGGGTCGTGATGTCCAGGCCTTTCGAGCTCTCGGCCACGAGCCCGAGAGACACGGGCGTGTATTGATATGCCTCGAGTGCGTGCCTTCATATTCGATCAGGGCCGCAATGCTAAGCGATCCAAGGCCTGCATTGGCAGATCTCGTGTGCCGTCCACACGGGCCAACGAGGAGGCCCAGATTTCTCGGGCTTTGCGCGGGCTCCATCCTCGGACCTGAGCAGTCTTAGCACCTCTTCCTGATCCCCCTTCCTCTCTGGAGGCCGAGCGCTCTTTCCAAGCCAAGGTGAACAGGCTAGTTCGAGCTGCTGGAGGCAGCCCTGTCTCGTCTCGGGTGGCCGATGGGGGTGGAGTCGGGCTGGGTCAGCACCAGCGCTGGGGCCGACATTGGGCAGCAGCTAGGTGACGGGGCTCGGGGGGACAAATTTCCCTGCCCCCCGCCACATGCTTCCTGCCTGGTTACGTATTTTGACAAGCAGCAAACGCTGGACCTTTTTTCGGCAGTCCCTGTCTGCGTTCGTAGTTTCCCAGGTCTATGCCTCCCCGCCTCCGCCCGGCCCCCCGCACCCCAGCCCCCGCCACTGCTGAGCGTGGACGAGCGCGGGACGCGGCCGAGGAGCAGGCGCGCCCACTCGCGCCCCTCCCTGATTCCGAGGGCTGTCCTTTGCCCTCCGTCTTTTTCTGCCTGTGCCCCGCCGTGTTCGCGAACTCGGAACTCCCTTCAGTGTGCGCCCCTTCCTCCTCCTTCTTCATCATCATGGGTTCCTCCCCATTCCTCCTTCCTCCCTCCTCCCTCCTCCTTCTCTTCTCTTTCCCTCCTCTCCTCCATTTCCTGCCTCCTCCTCTGCTCCTCCTCCTCTTCCTCCTACCCCCTCCCTCCTTCCCTCGCCTCCTTCCTCCTCCTCGTGTCCTCGGTCCTCCTTTCCTCATCCCTCCTCCCCCCAATTACCTCCTCTTCTACCTTCCTCTTCATCCGACCATTCCCCTGCTACTCCTCCTGCTCTCCTCCTCCTCCTCCCTTTCCTTCCTTCCTTCCTTCTTCCTTCCTCTCGTCCTCCCTCGTCCTCCTCCTCCGTTCCTCCCCCCTTATTCCTCCTCCTCCCTCCTCGTCCCTCCTCCTCCTCCCCCCTCCCTCTCCTCTGCTCATCTCCTCCTCCTCATTTTCCTCTCCTCCTCCTTACTCGTCCTCCTCTTCCTCCTCCTCATCTTCATCCGCATCGCCCCAGTAGGTGGGGCTGGAGAACCGCACAGCATCGCCGATGCATCGGCGATTCGGCTCAATGCGGAGCCGATTTTCTCCACGCCGTCGTTCAATGGAGAAGAAACGCCATACACATAACTTAAACGTTCGACGCTCCGCGCAGATTTCTTGGATTCGCGCGGCCCCCCCCCCCGGCGGCGCCTCCTGCGCCGACCCTGGCGCGTGTAAAGATATCCGCGCGGAGCGCCACACATTTATGTTTGTTGTGTTGTTTTCTTCTCCTAGACGCATCGGCGGTGCGGCTCGATGCGGAGCCGATTTTCTCCACGCCATCGTTGTTGATGCATCGCCGACGTCGCCGATGCATCGGCAATGCATCGGCGATGCGGCGCGATCCTCCGATCCCATCTGCTCGCCGGGTCCCATTTAGAAGGTCTCTATCTTCGGGGCGGGCCGCGGCCGTTCGAGGTCGAGGGCTCGGCGCCGTTCGATGTCGAGGGGGGTGGGGGCGGGGGAGTTTCGGGTTCGAGGCTCCAGTTTTTCGTATGGCTCGTCGCTCCTCGGCGGTCTTCGGGCCTCGGGGTGCCCTCCAGCGCCTGCTCCTTGCCGAGCACGCTGTGGAGGTGCGCGGATTGTCCCGCGCGGCCGCCGGCCAGACGAGCGTCTTGAGCCGACGCTCCTCGGGACAGCCAAGGCGCCAGCCGCTGGGGCTTCCGAGGCTCGGGCCCTGCCAGGGGCAGCGAGAAGCCAGCCCCGGGGGAGAAGAGGTCGCGACATCCAGGGGCGTTGCAGCGGATCTCTGGGCATCCCTGCCGCGCCCCAGCCCCACGGGGAGCCAGAGAGGGGAGCACGGATCGGGGGCAACGCTAGGAGGGGATCGGCTCAGGGGGGGACGCATCGGCCCCAGATCGCCCATGCATCGCCGATAAGGGGACCGAGGACCCGCCGTGTCGAGGAACGCGGAGCTTCGCTATCGGTGGCCTATCTCGCCGAGCTATCGGCGACGCATCGCCGACTCCAGCTCGAGGCTTCCCTCACTGAGCCGGCACCCGCCGAGCGTTCTTTTGAGGGATGGCAGGGCCTTGGGCCCACTTCGGCTTGACTCGATGCCGTTTCGGCCCGGCTCGCGTCGGTCCGACGTCTCTTCTTTCGGGCGAGCCGGTGCGGCCCGATGATTGAGCGGCCCAGCTGTGCATCTCGGCGCGGCCGTTCGCTCTCATTCGGGATCCGAGCCGTGGCGGCCGGATCCGATGCACGCTCCGATTTCGATCTGACCTGGCGATTTGTTGCTGAGCGCTCCTGGATGGGGCCCTGAGCACAGGAGTGGGCTTCTTCGGTCGCAAGTCATGGGCGCCTTATGTACCCTCGCAATTTTGTCTTCAGCGTCGATTGGCGTCGATTAGCGTCTGGGGGTCGATGAGATAGCGCCGAATCAGTGTCGGCTAGCGTCGATTAGCGTGGATTTAGCGTCGATTAGCGTCGATCAGCGTCGACAAGCGTCGATGAGCGTCGACTAGCGTCGATGAGCGTCGATTCGCAGGAGGCTCCTGCGAGTGGCCACAGGAGACTTCAAGGCCGAGTGTGCCTTGACCAGCCTGGCCGCCCGCAGATGCGCGAGGGTAATGGTATGTCGGGCGTGTCCCCATACAGGGGGATTTTCGACGAGAAGTAAAAACCCCCAAAATACCCCAGAAAGGCCAAACAATAGTCCAAAAATGGTACCCAGGCAATTTTTGTAATATTTTGTTTATTATGTTTGGGGTATTCCTTATTTTTCGTCGAAAATCCCCCTGTATGGGGGACAGGCCCGACTTAAGGGTACTGCCGCGCGTCGCCGTCGCCGCCCGGGCCGGAGAGGCCAGATAGGGGGGCGGCGCGTGGGCGCGGAGTTGCCGCCGCGTCGCGCCTTGCGGGGCGCGGCGCGCGGAGTGGTGCGACCAGCCTCGAGGCCTTCTCGAGGCCTCCTCGAGGCCTCATCGAGGCCTCCTCGAGGCCTCCCCGAGGCCTCCGAGGTCTCCTCGAGGCCTCTGGGGCCCCGCGTCTCTGGGCCCCATCGATGGATTGCCGAAGTGCTGCAGCCGGACCGAGGTAGAAGGTCGAGGTCGGTTAAGGAAGGGCGCCCTGGTGTTTTTTCCGTGTCTGTTTGGAAGCCCTTGTGCACCCTGGGCCCGAGGGCCGAGGGCCGTGGGCGACTAACCTTCGGGCGGAGCTTGCCCATCCCCCCCTCCTCCTCCTCCTCCTCCTCCTCCTCCTCTCCTCCTCCTCCTCCTCCTCCTCCTCCCCTCCTCCTTTAACTCCCCCTCCACCCGTTCCGACAGCACGTGCCCAACCCCCCCCAGCGGATCCAAGGGGGGGGGGGGGGGCGATTATTGCCCCATCCAGAGTACCCTGGTGTATTTCTTAGTGTCTGTTTGGATGCCCTTGTGCACCCTGGGGAGGGTAACCTTAGATGTTCTGTGTGTTTTGACCGCCGGTATTTGCATGCTGGCCGATTTGCCATTCGGTTGCCCCGCATCGCCACACGCTGGAGCGGACTGCCTCTGCCTCGCCGCAGACGAAAAAGTGTTTTGGCCGACGGAGGCTCTCGCATTCTTGAACGATGCTCTTCTGGCCTGGGCCCGACTGTACCAGACGTTTGGCACAGAGAGGCTTGCAGCAGTGCCGTCCCAACCTGCAGAGGTCTGGAGCTGCTGGGGGGACCCCACTGAGGGAGGGGCCAGGCTCGGCCAGGCCAGGGTCGGGGAGATGGTCCGTCGATGCCCTCCGAAGTGAAGGCCCCGGTCCCCGGCCTCCGAAGGTCAAGATCGACTAACACAGCAACACGTTTAGATCCTGCGTCCCTGCACGAGGAGGAGGAGGAGGAGGAGGAGGAGGAGGAGGAGGAGGGCACGCCAGGATATCCGGGGCCCAGCACGAGAGCTTGGGAGGAGCGAGATTCGAACGGCGTCCCGCTTGACGGAAGCACGAGGGCAATTCAAAGGGGGGCCGCGATCAGATTTTTCTGGCACGCCAGGTACCAGGGCTGCGCAGGGTGGCGTTTCAGAAGGGCCAGAGAGACAAGGCATGTCGTTTGCGATGTCAGGTAGACGTAGGATGAACAGAAACCCTTCCAGAGCGTTCCGGGACGCTCTCAGAGCGTTTTGGAGCGCTCTGGAACGGCCTCAGTTCCCACATCTTCCAGACCCGCCAGTTCTCATAGATCCTTGATTCATCTCCATCCGAATCTATATTAATCCTCGCCTTTACCTTAAAGATTCTCTTTCCTCATGTTTGCCCTTTCGGGCCTCCTGGCTGGGAGGCTCTCGTCGCTCTGGCCGAATTGACCTCGGAATCTTGGTCCGAACGCGCCCTGTCAGAGGTCAAGGGAGTAGCGGCATCGGCATCCTCTTGATCCCTGACGGAGAGCTTTCCAATCCTTGTAATCTTTGGGGGGTGATTAAACGATTCTGCGTGGCTCCAAGGGGAGATCCACATTCTGACAACGTGCCACCGTCCGTCCGTGCAATTGGATATTGCAAGCTGCAGGGCCATGATCGGTGAGGGAGCCTTAAGCGAACCGCCTGGTCCGTCCCACTGACATGCGGGGTGGTTTAAAAGTAAGGGGGATGCCAGAGAAGGAGCAGCAGCAGAAGGAGGAGGAGGAGGAGGAGGTTGGGGGAAGGGTTGGGAAGAGAAGCATATTCATACTAATCATATGAAGAAGAAGAAAACGAAGAGGAAGATGGGGGAAGAGGGCGAAGAGGACGGATGGAAAAGATGGGCGGAGGAGGAGCAGGAGGAGAGAGGGGAATGGATGAGACGGGGCGGGAGGTGGAGTTGGAGGAGGATGAGGGCAGACGGCCGGACGAGGAGTGGGAGGATGTAGGGTGGGCGGAGGACTGGGGAGAGGCTTGTTGACAATATTGCCGATACTTCTGATGATGATGCTGATGCTGCTGCTGATGGTGGTGGTGATGATGATGCTGATGATGATGATGATGATGCTGATGATGATGATGGTGGTGATGGTGGTGCTGCTGCTGATGATGATGATGCTGGTTCTGAAGCTGCTGATGATGAGGCTGATGATGATGAGTATGCCGATGCTGATACTGGCGAGCATGAGCATGATTCTGATACGGTTATGTTGGTGGTGGCCATTTCTATTATGATTCATTTGATTGTGGTGATGACAGGGGTCATGGTGAATATAGGGGCCTCGACGATGACGATGACGACGATGATGGTGATGATGAGCAGGAGGAGGGGGACGAGGGGGATGATGAAGACAATAGGTGGAAGGAGGATGGCGCGGCCATTGACAGGCGCGGGAGCGGGACTTGGCCTTCCTGCCATCCGTCTCGGTGCGGCCCTTAGGGCGGTGGCTCAGCCCTGGTGAGCCCGTTTCAGGCTCACGCGATCGCCACGAGCCAACGGTCACAGTAGGAAGGGCATGCCGAAGGGGTTTGATGAGACGTATCTCGAGCTCTGGTGCCGTTGGCGTGCTGCCCCGTCCAGGGCTTAGTTGGCGTAGCGGATTGACGTTTGGACCCTCCTTTGATTCTCTCTCTCTCTCTCTCTCTCTCTCGCTCCCTCACTTTTTTTCCGCTCTCTCTCTCTCTCTGTTCCCCTCTCACGCTCAACCTCAGAAAACTGAGGTCGAGTTCCGGTACCGATGCTCGACACCGATGTCCCTGCCTGCCCCGTTTTCGCTCCGGCGGGGCTCCCGGGGTGCCCCCGTCGCTGCGGCGCCGGACTCGCCTCGCTGAGGCCGTGTGTCGTGGGCTGGATCGGGGGCCGCGTGTCCGTCCGCCCGCGGGTCGGGGGCCGGGCCGGGGGGGGGGGACGAATGTCAAAGGAGGGCGAGCTGAGACAACGGTAGTCTTAGGTCGGGCCTGTCCTCCTACGGGCGGGTTTTTGGGAGGAAAGTGACAACTATTCCAACAACAGTCAAACATTGTAGAAACAGTCGCAAGATCGTCCCCAGACTATTTTTTGATTTTTGTTTGAATGCTCCTCCAGTAGAGGGACATGCCCGACTTAACGATAGTTGGCCTTCGGGAGGTTCTTTTGTCGCTATGGCTGCACGCAGTTCGGAAAACTGGAGCGTCTGGACCCGAGAGGGGCCAGGGACCGATTTTGAGCTGCCATTGAGCTCCCTCGCCTTGCTCCGAGCACCGACCCCCCCGAACGCCCACTCGTCGCCGAAGGGGGCCCGATGTAGCCTGCCTCGCTCGGGAACGTTCGGTGCCGCTATCAGGGGCTTGTCGCCGATCTGCCAGCGACGCATCACCGCTTCCAGCTATATGTCCCTCCCCCGCGAGAGCTGGTTCCCCCGTATCGCTCCCCTTTCCGCCTCGGAGATCGCCCCCTGGATCTCTTCTGAACCGGCGCGCTGGGGTGCAGGCCACCAGGAGGGCGGCGCAGTAAAACGGGGTCGTCTGCGCCGGCATTGACGTGTAAGTTGCCCGCGTAAGCTCGCGCGTGAGCGTCCTCGCTTCCAATATAGCGTGCTGCGCCGGCGGCCCGCGTAAACCGCCGCGTAAGGTCGCTATGCCATCTCGCGTAAGACTCGTTTTTGATCGTAGCTCCTCCTCCTCCTCCTCCTCTTCCTGCTCGCTCTTATTCTCTGCGACTCCCCCCCCGCGGTTTCTGCAGCGATTCCAGCCCAGTGGCCGCCCGCCCCCTTCGGCCCGCGGCCCGCTGATGCAGCGCGCCGTCGAGCTGTTGGTTCAGGCGTGCGGTGCTGTGCTCTACCAGGGTCTGCGAGCCACGCCCTTCGAGCGGCTCGGTGGCCGCCCACTGCCCTTGACGGACCAGGAGGCCCCAGCGTTCGGGTTCTCCTGGCCGTCCCATGCGGCGGGCCTCGGAGCAGCGGCGGAGTGCCTTGCTCTCGAGGTTTCCGTCGCCTGCCACACCGTCTGCCTCGGGCTGGCGGTGGACTTGAGCGGCGGGGTCTCTCCTTTGCTGCTCGCGACGGTCCTCTCGCTTCTGGGAGTGACCGCCTGAAGCTTCTGCGGGGGCAGCTGTCTCGCGGGCCTGCCTGTCCGCTGCGCGAGCACTTTCCTGGTTCGCTGCGCTTGGCGCGCCACCCCCAGCGCCCGCGAGGGCAACTGCTCGGGCCTTGGCCTACAGCCCTGGCCCCCAAGCCGTCTCGCGCGGCGCGGCGGCGTCGGCCCTTTGGCCAGCGTCGCCGCTTCGGGGTTAGTCCCCGCGGGCCGGCCTTCGGGACGCCCGCGCGGGCTCGCCCGCAACGTGCGCGCTGTCAGTTCCGCCGCGGATTCGACGCGTTTCACAGTGGGTACGACAGCCATTCAGCGCTGGTGACGATTTCCGTAATGCCAGCTGTGCCAGAGGACCCCGCGCGGCCCGAGCTCCATCCATTCGAGGCGCCATCTGCGGCGAGCGACGACAGGTGGCGGTTCGACGAGGGGGACCGCAGCTTCGCGTCTGTATCGCTTGCTCAGCGGGATGGTGGCGCGGTGCTCGCTCTTCCCTCGTTTTTTCCGCTCGGCTGCCGAGCTGGCGGCCGCGGAGGAGGGCGGCTTCTCCGGGCTGATGGCCCGCACTTGGTGCTGGATGTGTCGCTCTTTGGGGCAGCCTCCCGCGCGCTGGCCACCACGGCTTCCGTCCTGGTGACCGACTTGGAGGTCAACGAACTGGAGCTCGAGTACTTGACGCCGTTGCCAGGGCCGACGCTGCCAGAGGACGTCGCCCCGTTCGCTACGGTACGGAGTCGAGACTGCTGGCCGCGCCCGTCCATGGTGAGGCTGCTCCGCGAGCAGTTCGCCGCGCTCCACGGAGCCCCCCCTGCCGACGGCGAGGAGGACTTGCTGGGAGCTGAGCGGGCGGCGCCGCATCACGCGGCGTCGGAGGGCGTCGAGGAGATCGGGCCCATTTCGGATCTGGGGGCGGCGGGCGACGGCGAACGCGAGCCCAGGGGCCCGGGGCCGGGAACGTTTCGTTCCCGAGCTCGGCCCGGGCCGCGCGCGCTGGCGCCAGGGTCGCCGCTGACCCCCACTGCTCCGCGGGAGAGGTGGGCGCGGGGGGCGGCGCCGGCCCCGGGGCCCCCCCCGCGCCGGTCGCTTCCCGAGCGCAGCCAGCGTCCGAGCGGGCGAGCGGCGGCTCGCGCATGGCCGGGGGCATTCCCGCCGCAGCGGGCGCGCGAGAGGCCCCCCTGGGACCCGCGAGCAGCAGCAGTCAGCGCATCTACGCCCGAGCTGCCTGGCTGCAGGATGCGCGGGCTGCCTGCGCGTCGCCGACGGGGTGGGCCGCGGCGCCGCGCCGTGGAAGCGGCGTTCTGTCGCGCGGCGCGAGACTGCTACCCCGACGCGGAGGCGGCGCCCCCTTCGGCCAGCGAAGCTGCGGAGCGGAAGTTGCGCTTCAAGCGGCTGTGCGACGCCGAGCCGCTGCTGGTCCACCGCGAAGGCAGCCGCGCCGCCCAGGGCGCCGAGTGCGTTGGCAGCGGGGGGGGGGGGGGGCGCCGCGCAGGCTCTCGCCCGCGCCAGGGGCCGCGGCGAGGGGGCGCGCGGAAGCAAATCTACTGCCGGACACTCCTGCGTGCTGCCCGCCTTGGACGCAGCGGTGTCCGAGCGTGTCCTGGCTGCGCGCGCCGAGCGCGCTGCCTTGCGCTCGGCGCTGCGCGACGCCTCGGACGCCCCCGCTGGCCGCCCGCCTGCGCCAGGCCCCTCCTCGCTCGCGCGCGCTCGGTCTGTCGCGTCCGCCGACGCCGAGCTGGCCGCGGTAGAGCAGGCTGGGCGCCTCGAGCTCCAGGCGCCCCGCGACGCGCGGGCGGGCTCTCAGTTCGGGCGCCGCGCCCCGAGGCGCGCGACGCATCCGAGCGCGCGTCGGCGAGGCGTGAGCTGGCCGAGGGCATCGCGAGTCGTCGGTGCGCGCGTCGGCTCCAGGAGGCGGCCGGCCGGGATGCGCGCGGGGAGCGGCGGACGGCCGCCGCCCAGATCGCTCGCGACACTCGCCGAGTGCGGAGGGCAGTACTGCGCAGCGCGGAGGTGGCGCATCCCGCTGGCCTGGCGCGTCGGGCGCTTCGGCAGCGGGACGTTCGCGCGCAGAGCTGGGGGCCGAGCGCCAGGCCAACCCGCGCGCCAACGCGCGACTGCCCGACGATCTTGCCAGCGCCCTGTCGCGCGGCAATCGTCGGGCCGTTTGCCGACGGCTGGGGCCCCGCGACGAGGCCGTCGAGGACAGGTCGAACCTGGGAGGCAATTCCCCGAGTTCGGCCAATCGCAGCGGGGCCCGCCGAAAGCGACGCGCGGCTTCCAAGCGCCAGGCGAGTCGCGCGGCTCCCACCCGCCCCTGCTGAGGGGGGGCCGCGCCTCCGCCTGGCCGCCGTGCTCGGCGGGCCGCGAACCGCCGCGCATGCGGCGTCGCTTCTGTCGTCGAGCCGCGCGCGACGGGCGCCGCGGCGAAGCGCGCCGCCCGGCCCCCCCGCAGCCGCCCCGCCGCGTCGGCGCCAAGTGGGGGCGGAGGCCCGAGCCCCGCCAGGAGGCCCCCGAACCCCTACGGCCGCGACTCTAGCGGAGAGTCGGCGGAGGGCGGCGGCGCCGGCCGCGGCGGCGCCTCGGGGGGTTCGCCCGGCAGGCGTTCCGCGTCGGGGGCTCGCCCAGCTGCGGGCCCGCCGGCGTCTTCCCGCAGCAGACCGCGGCCAGCCAAGCCAGCTGCCGCGTCGCGGCGTCCGGCGACCCCCCCGCGGCGCGGTCGCGCAGTGTCTGCTCCGCCCCTGGCCTCCCGCGCTGGGAGTTCCGCGGGCCCCTGCGACTCGGACTTAGACTCCGCCCAGGTCCGCGGCTGCCCGGCGCGTCGGATCTCGGACGCGGCATTGCCCAGGATCGTCCGAGCCGCTCAGCGGCCAGCGGCCTCCGAGGAGGGCGCGACCACGGCGGCTGCTTTGCCCAGGCGGCCTCCTCGGCCTTCGGGTGCCAGCCGGAGCCGGGGCCGCTCTAGGTCGTGGGTGGAGCATCTTCGGGGCGCGGCCCTAAGCGTTCAGCAGGTGCAGCAGGGCCCCCGCGCAGCCGATCGGGCGCTGGGCCGACAGGCATGCGCCATTCCAGCAAGGGCGTTACGCCGCAGGGGGGTGTGGGGGGGCTCGTGCTGTCGTTTCGCTGCACAGCCAATCGGCGCGCCACCTGCTGGCCGCTCGGAGCCCCCGTCAAAAGCGTCGCAGGCGCGCTGTCCTCCTGCCGACGTCGAAGGCTCCGTCAGCAGCCTCTTCTTGCTGGTGCTCCCGCCCCGCCTCGCATGCCGATGCCTTCACCCACTGGGCTCAGGCTTGGCACCGTGCGGCCCCGCGCCTCTCGCGCGCTCTTCGTTCGGGATTCCGATTTGACTCCCTAGTACCTCGATCGCAGATCGCGATCGGTCGACGCGCTCGAGCTGCGGGTCGTCGAGCACGCCGGAGCGACTCCGACCGCGCTCCACCGAGGCGGCGCACTTCTGTCGCGAGCGCTAGCCACCTTCGGAGCATGGCTGCACGGCCTGGCTTCCCCTGTTGCATCCTTGCGCATGCCCTGCTGGGCGCATAGTCAGCGCGTCCCCGCTGGCAGGCGTCCCTTACACTTGGCTGGGACGTCGCCAAACAGTGGGAGATCGCAGGGCCTCCCGAGCTTTGCCCACCTCTGCCTCGCGCACCCTAGCGCCCGATCGTTGGCCTCTGCCCTATGTGGGACTGGCCAGATATGGCCGCCTTGCTGATGCTCGGTTTCATTATGCTCCTTCGCCCCAGGGGAACTCACGAAGGCAAGAAGGTGCGACCTTTTCTTGCCGTCGGACCGTCTCGAACCGAAAGGTGACGCCCTTCTGGCCATCGCGGCGCCGAAGATCCGACTCTCCTACCCCGCTCAGCACGCGATGTGTTCGGATCGTCGGTCGGTGGACCTGTTCGAATGTTTTTTTGTTTGACATCTCGGTTCTACCGATCCGCTCGCCCCCTCCAAGGCTAGCGGCTCCCGTATTCGGTGGAACCACTTGCTTTCGGCGTTGGGCATTCCGCTCGCCGAAGCCGCCGCTGGACCGATCTCGGCCCCTGTTTGTCTTCGGGTGTCAGGCGCCGCTGACTTCCACGTAGCTACAGAAGACGTTCCTCGCGTCTTCTTGCGAGGCAGGTGGCGCCCTGCGTCGAGTGCTGAGCGCCACCCCCAAGCCGCTGCTGCCTCGACTGTCCTTGCGTCTCTCTCCAAGGCCGCCGGGACTCAGGTGCTCTTCTTCGCCTCCGCCAGCAGTCGCTGGCTTGCCTCTTTTCCGCTCGCTGGGTCGTCAGCCTGGTCAGTCCAACTCACGGCCGCCCGCCAAAACCTTGTCACTTCGCAGGGGCTTTAAGCCTGGGCACGGCTGCACCGTCTCGCGGCGGCCAGGAGCCCCGTTCCTGAGCGCGGCGCGTCGGCCCCCTCGCGCCTGGCCGCGGGCCTGCCCCGCCGTTGCGCGCGGAGGCGCCGGCACGCGCGCGCGGAGACCGCTCGTTAGGGCGGAGCGAGAGAATGTTCCCTCTTATTCGTTGCCCCCCCCCCCGCGGTCTGTGCAGTGATTCCGGCCCCCCTCCCTACCCTCCTGGCCTCGCTGAGGCTGATGGCGCACGCGCTGCGTGGCCGCCTGTGCGCGCTGCGGGGGCTGGGCTGTCTTGCCCCCCAGCGCGCGCCGGCTGCGCCGCTCTTTGGCGGCCAGGAGCCCAGCTTCTGAGCGCGGCGCGTCGGCCCCCTCGCGCCCGGCGGCGGATCTGTCCCGCTGTCGCGTGCGGAGGCGCCGACGCGCGCGCGCGGAGACCGTTCGCCAGGGCGGACCGAGAGAATCCTCCTCCTCCTCCTCCTCCTCCTCCTCCTCCTCCTCCTCCTCCTCCTCCTCCTCCTCCTCCTTCCTCGGAGCCGGCGTGCTGAGGTGCAGGCCACCCGGTGGCTGGTCCACGCCCAGGGTTGCCAGAGCAAGGTCCTGGAGGGCATGCTGCGCACCAACGCCTGGAGGCAGGCGCCCTTTGTCCTGCGGGGGGGGGGGGGGGGCGAGGACTCAGCTTGACCCCGAAGGGGTCGGCCACGGCCACGCACAGACGGAGTGTGGGGAGGGGGGAAGGTTTTTTAGAAACATTTCGCTCTTTACAAGACGCTGGCCTTGTCTGTAGAGTAAGTTCGGCGCCTTCTAAGAAGCAACCTATTTCTAAGAAGCTTTCTCCCCTCCACCATACCCTCTTGTGCGCGCCGCCACAGGGGGTCCAGCGAATAGATATGTGGGGTTGCAAAATATTTGGGCCGTGCAATACATTCCGGCGCACAGATGTATTGTTGGCGTTCGCGTGCAATGCAGCAGTTGCAATACAATTCAGTACACTTCTCTGGCGCAACACCTTTTGCAATCGGATTGCCCCAAAATTGTTGCGCCACCCCCTTTCAGCTGGACCCTTTTTGGGGTCAACCAAAGAGGACGCTGAAGTGGTTTTCTTTGTCAAACCATCTCTCGGAGGTTTCTGTGGTCCTGTGCGGTTCCCCCCGAGGTCCTCGGAGGTTTTCACATGCGTTCGGGCCCCACACTGTTGGATGCCTTCGGGGCCCCACGTTTTTTTTGTCAGCGGTTGCGCGCTGTGTAGGGGTTCTCGGGGAGCCCGTAGCCGACGCAAGCGGCCGCCCGAAGCCCGATTGTGTGGTGGGACGTCGTCGTGGGGCACGGGGGGCCAGTGCTGGGAGGGGACCGGGGGCGACGGCGCGGCCACAGGGGCGAGGACGGCGTGGAGGTTGTCGAGGGCGGCGACGACGAGGGCGGGGGGGGGGCTATGGGCAGGGCGGGGAGGGGGGGGGCGGCGACGACGTGGGGGGGGGGGGGCGGCGGACTCACAGTCCGTGACACCCTCGAGTCTCGAACCAAAAAAGCGACGGAAGGGTTGCGTGGCAATGTTCAACATCCCAGGTCCCTTCACGGGTCCTGGGTTTGTCAAACATCGATTCAGAAAGGAAATCAGTCCCGAGGAATCGGTCGAGATCTCCTGGGGGTCGACGTTGTGAACACAACAGCGCGTCGAGGGTCCGGGGGCCTGGAAAGGCGCGGTCTCGCAATTGAACTCACGAAGTAATTCAGATGATGCCCCGCGGGGCTGCGACCGCCCCGCCGCGATCGCGGAGGAGGGGGGGGTCGGCGATGTTGAGGTCGAGCGCGAGGACGCCGATGACAGTGAGGCGAAGAAGCGTGAATCCGAGAAGAAAAAAGCGACGCAAACAGGAACGTGCGGAGCTCCGCGCAGATTTCTGGATCGACGCTGGTTTCCCCTGGCTGAATCCGTTCCAGGGGTGGGGGGAGAGGTTGTTGGACGTTTTTGGCGGCTCTCGGCAGTTCTCCAGCCTCGGAAAGCTCTAGTGGTATGCCATGTTGCATCGCATTGTGTTGCCTTGCTTCTGCTGAGTGCATCGGATCGTGTATCATCGAATCGTGCAGCATAGATCCAGAGCAAAGGCAGAGTACAAGGGGGAGGGTGGCAGCAAAATGCTGTCTTGCGGCCCTGCCACTGCTATTAGCCAGTGTGCGACTTAGTTTCGTCAGTCTGTGATGCGGTTGCACGTGCAGCAGCTCCCACCTGGGTGGAGGGCTGCGGCCCGCTCCTATCCTGCGTGGCGACGTGCGCCGCCGGGAGGAGCAGGCCAGCAGGTATTCAAAATCGAGTCCCTTGTATGTTTTCCCGTTACCAATTTGGCTCAAGGGCCGCAACCTGCTACCTTCCCTAGCCAGGCCTATGCCGCTCAAGTATAGTGATGCGCATTTAGAGCAGAAGCGAGAGGAGAGTAGACTAAATCGAATATGCCACACCGTCCACAAGCTTCTGGTCGGGATTGCCTCCCTGGGCAACGATGTCGATTCCGATCTCGCCGAGGCACAGGTCCACGAAGGAGTAAATCACTTACAAGAGGTCTCCGGCCGGACCGGCCAGGCAGACCACCAAACCACTGGTTGCTAGCTTTGAGCAGCTCGATGGCGGACATACTGGCTCTTGTCTTCCAGCAGTTCCTGGGCTGGTGCCACTGCCGGCGCCCGAGTTGTTAGCGCTTTTGCCAGCGCCAGCGTAGGCTCAGCCAGCCGCGCAGGCGATGCAGATGATGCCTTGCTCGGCGGCGCCCGATGCTGGGCACGTAGGGGACATGACGATGGACTTATCCGCAGCCCTCGGCGCGATGATCGACGTGCACGAGGAGGAGGCCCGGCTGCGTCAGCAGGCGCTGCAAGCCTTCGAAGCTCGGGCTGAGGGGCGTTTGGTGAGCGCTCTGGCTGAGCACGAGGGCGCGGTGATGCACCGTGCGCGGATCGAGGTGGAGACATGCCGCCTGGCGGCGGCCCGTGCGCTGGATGAGGTCACCGCCAGCGCGGACCAGTTCCCGTTACGCGAGCGCGTTGCTTTGGAGGCCCGCCAGGCGGATTTAAGGGCGCAGGTACGGCAGGAGATGGACTCCTAAGGACTCCTATGCGCTGGAGCTTCGGGCCGGCAGTCAGCACAGCGTGGAGAGCTACGCGGTCTCCGTCCGAGACCACTTCGAGTGGCAGTTCGCGGCGTGCGTGCGCCAGGTGGAGCAACATGCTCACGAGCTTTGCCAGACCTTCGCCGCCTCGGTGCGCGAAAAGTCGCGCGGGGAGCTCGCCGAGGCTGAGCTGGCTGCAGCGACGAGGCATGCGAGCGACGAACACGAACTCGCGCGCGCTCGTGCCTGCGAGGCTCATGTCGGCAAGGCCTTGCGCCTGGAGATCGTGAGCTCGCGAGGCCAGGCGAGCGCGGAGAGGGAGATCGCCGTCTCCCAGTGCCGATTTGCGGAGCAGACTGCCCAGGAGGGCGCCAGTGCCCATGCTGAGCAGTAGCGTGTCCAGCTCCGCCGCGAGCGCAGAGAAGGGCGGGATCGCGCTCTTGACCTTCCGAGCCGCCTTGGCGGTGAGGAGGCCCAGATGATGGATCTTCGTGCTCGCCTTCGTGCTGCCGGAAACCGCCTTGAGCACGAGGAGTTCGAGGCGGCTGAGCTGCGCGCCGCCGCCCTCGGCATGCAGGGCCAGGTGGACGACTTCGTCCAGCGGTTCACGGAGGGCACGCAGCACGTCCCGGAGACCGAGCAGGGCCTTGTCGAGAACGCGGAGGCGGTCGCGGAACACGAGGAGTCCATGGCCGCACGGCTCAGGGAGGAGATGCAGCACCAGCAGCAACTCCACCCCAGTTCAAACCCAGTTCAACCCAAGAGCCGTTTGGTGGCAAAGGGGTGGGACGAGGGCCGCATGGTGGTACGCTGGACGCCTCGCTGAGCCACGCCGCCAGCCAGCCTGAGGGTGCGACCTCGGCGCCAGGCGCTCTGCGTATGAAGCCATCGGCCGACCCCTTCTGGGTACGCTCCTTGGCCCAGGGCGCACGTGCTGCGGATCCGCCAAGAGGGCAGCAGCGCGCCGCCCTCCGCGGTGCACAGACGTTCGACATCGGCGCCTACGACGACGACGATTCCGACGAGGAGTCCATCGGCGAGGAGACGGAACGACGGCGAACTGCAGCGAAGTCGATCGACATGGGGAAGGCGCCCGCAGGCCTAGGCTTCCAGACGCGGCTCTACGAGGTGTGCGTCGCGTGCTGCTCCGCTTCGAATCGGGGCCGGAGGAGGACCATGAGGTTCCTGGAGACGGTCGAGACTGCCACATCCCACGTGCCTCTCGAGAGGGTGACCCGGAAGTGGGAGCGCTTTGACGCCGAGCTATCGGTTGCGTACCTCCGCTTCGCCAGCGGGGAGACTCTGCGCAAGATGAAGACGTACAGAGATGGGCAGCTGAAGCTCGGTAGCGACGTATCAGGGAGAGTCGCGCTGTGGTTCATCCTCCAGAAGTGCGACGTGGAGGCCGGAGCCATGCTGCTGGTTGAGCTGCCCCGCTCACGGGGCAAGATCTTGGAGGAGTTCGAGGGGCCAGTCTCGGAGGACCCAGTCACAACAGTGGCCGTTCCGCAGCTGCGCAGGGCGGCCGAGTCGAAAGCATACGCATCGTTGGCAGTGGAATTCGACATCTTCGATCGCGCTGCTCCCGGCTCGCCGGAGAAGTTCGTCGAGATCCTGTATTGGTGCGCCCACAACTGCCTCCCCAGGATCGACCGCGAGGCTATGAGGACATCGTTGACGAAGTCGGCCTCGGCGGCGCTGGCGCTGCCGGGGGGGCCTCCCGTGGCGGGGCCGCGTTTCGGCTGGATCCGAGGCGAGCGCAAGCGCGGCGCCGCGTTCAAGTAGACGCGCGACCCGAAGGCCGCGCCGAAGCAGGCGCTGGGCGCGGGCGCGGCAGCGGACAAGGGCAAGGCGGATGGCAGCCAGGATAATCGACGACCTGGCCCAGCTGCTTTGGGGCGATGAAGGGCCGCATTCAGGAAGGCGGCTTTTCTTGAAGGGGAAGCGCAATAAAGGGCAAGGGTTGCATGCTCACGCGCAGCATCGAGGACCCGATTAAGGCCCGAGGGCGACCTGGAGGCGCAGAGACGAGCCGCGGGTGGAGAGAAGCATGGTGCTGGAGGTGATGGAGCTGGCGCCGTGCTCGGCGGCGCTCCGAAGAAGGCGACGCCGTCGGTCGCTCGGCCTACGCGCGACGACGAGCACGGAGAGTGGATCTGGGACACGGGCGCGGCCTTGGACGTGGCCAGCGAGAACGTCGAGGGCAAGAGGGGCCTCCCGACGGCCCCGCCTATTTTGAGCGCTGGCGGGGTTTGTTCGGTCAGCCTTCATCGCGGTCGTGGCGCCGATGCCGGAGATCGCCGGCATGGCCGAGGCCGCCGCGCTCGCTGGCTCGCCGAACGCGCTCAGCGCTGGTAGGCGCCGCGCGCTACAGGGCCACGGCTTGCGCCGGCATCCCTGGCGCGCCAAGCCGGAGATAGTTGCCCCCGACGGCGCTCCAATATAATGCCACGCCGACGCGTTCTTCGTCCCGAATGTCCGAAGGGCGCGGCCGCGCAGGGCGATGCCGGTCGTCGAGGGTGCAGGAGTTGGCCCCGATGGCGCTGTGGAGTTGCGCGCTGGTGACGGCGTTCCGGCACTGGGCGATGTCGTTTTTGATCCAGGTGCGCCCGATGATGTGTCTGCTGTGGACTTGGTTCGCGGGGGCGCCGCCCGAATTCGGATGTTCGGTGGCTGCCCAAGGCAAGGGCACTGGGCAGATCAGAAACGACGACGACGACGCGGCGCGCGCGGCGGCCAGCGACAAGATCGCGAAGGGTTCGACCTTCAGCTCGACGAAGGACGAGGTTGAGTCGGAGGACGAGCGCTCCTGCACGCCGCACTTTGGCCCCCATTCCATCGCCCATCGGGGGGCGCACCTCCCTCGGACTCCTGGCTGTTATGGCTGCGACCGAAAACGCTGCGCAAGTATCGGCGCCGCAGCAATCGGCCGAGCCGTGGCCTGACCGGGCGCGGGCAAGGCGATCGGATCGATTCGACCATTCGCCAACTTCGCGTCGGCCCCGCGCCGCCGCGCTTCGAAGGCGGAGCGAACGAACCCGACAGCCTCAGAGGGGACTCGCGCCTCGTGGGTCCAGGCGGGGTTCCCCGAGTCGCGGTGGGCAGCGCGCGCGTTGTACTGGGTGGCGATGCGGAACGGGCGCGTGAAGGGCCGCGACGGGCTCGCCCCCTATCGGCGCCGGCACGGTGAGGGCGCCCCCTACCGCGCGCCCCCGCGGGGCGCGCTCGCGCTCGTCCGCCTGCGCAGGCCCGCCGGCGCGGACGACGAGACGAGCGACCAGTGGCGCTCGAGGCCCGCGCCATGCATCTTGATTGAGGTCACCGTTGGGCTGGGCGGGATTTGGGGGCTCAGCTATGGCTTCATCCCGCTCGCTCGCTTTGCCAGCGCCAGGCGGCTCGTTTACGGCCCATATTCGAAGGGTGGTGGACATCGCGTTTCCTGCCGCGGTATCTTTTCCTTTTCGCCAGAGGCTGATGGTCCACGGAGCGGTCGCTGACCGCGCCCTGCCGGTCCCGGAGGTGGCCCCTGGGGGCGATTCGCGGAGTTTGTTCGAGGCCAGAGAGGGGGGCGCCGACGAGGCTGGCGTCGCTGACGGCGCCTGGAGTGAGAACGCCGATCTTCGAGGTGGGGGGCGCACATTCTCGCATGCGTGGTCGTGGTCCTTCGTCCTCATTGCGATCGTTTTCTCGCCGCCGTTTCTGGCGGGGCCTGAGGCGTGCTCTGGCGGGGTGTAAGACCGCGCTTCGCGCCGAGATCTCGCCTCGCCCCCCGCGCCTGCCAGGCGGGGGCCGCGCTCGACAACGTGATGGCCTTGGACGGCGACTTCGACGACGCCCCTGTTAATGGCGGCGTCGATGCTGCAGTTGGCGCCCCAGCAGTCGATTTCCCCGCCGTCGACGCGGCCCAGAAAGAGAGGAGGATCTCCACGAAGCAGTTGCCTCGGAAGTGCATGCCGCCCTGGGAGGGGCCCCGCCTGCTGGACGGCGGATCGATCGATTCCCGCAGCGAGCAAGCGAGGTGTGATCGGTCTGCTCTCCGCCGTGGAGTTTACGACCGCCTTCCTGCGAGCCTGAAATGCGGTCGAGCATCGGCCGCCCTGCCCAGGAGGTGCCGGGGGGGAAGCGGCAGACCGACGACCCCGCATCTGTCGCCGCGCAAGAGGAGCTGCGCACGTCATGGAGGCGAGCCAAGCGAGGAGGCGCGGTCGCCTGCGGGGTCGCGGCCGGGAGGGGCGAGTTCGCCCGATCGGCGCCCGACGGCGGCGATGGACACGCCGCCGTGCCTCGCGCCATGCCTGCTCGCGTAAGTACTCGCGATGCTGCGGCGAGCGGTGACCCTGATGCACCAGGCACTAACGGCGACTGTAGTCTTCGGGCCCCGCGCGCTCGCCGCCGCGAGGCCGCGGCCGAGATTCGCCCGGGAAGCGCTAGCCTAAGTGCGATTGGAACCCGCGTGCACGTGGTGCTCGAGTTTTGCTCCGCGCCCGATTCGGAGCTGGCCGCGGCGGCGGTGGATCGCGCGATCGCGATCCGAGTCGCTGCGCAAGACGACCTCGCGCAGAAGACGACGAGGCGCGCGTTGCATCGATTTGTTCGGATGTGCCAGCTGCGCGACGTCGCCCTGGACGTCTGGGCGCCCATCCCGCGCGCGGCCGGATCGCCATCTAGGCGCGCCAGCGGGCCCGAGGGCATCGAGGCCGGGGGCCTCGACCTCGCTTGCGCTCTGGTGGGCGCGGCGGTCGCCCTCTGCAGGCGCGCCTTCAAGGTCGGGGGCGGCGTCGGCTGATAGTGGAGTGCCAGCAACGACCTCTGGAATTTGGATGCCGCGCAGGCGTTGTTCCAGGAGTGCGAGGCCGTCGCGCGCGTGGTCTCGACGGCGGCCGTCGGCCAAGTCTTCAGCAGCCAGACCGGCACGTTCTACGTGCGAAAGCGGTGGGGGATCGAGACCGCCCGGCCCAGGCTTGCGGAGGTCCTCAAGCCCTAGGGGGAGGCCCCCTCGCACCTGACAGCCAAGGATCGTTGGCAGTGATGTGGCAAGATTTGCGCTGACAGCGCGTGCTACACGCCCCTGTTCGCCCGCTTCGACTGCCGAGAATCCCGTGGATTTCCAGAGAACCCCGATGGTTTTGCAATGGGTTCTTGATGATGTCCGAATGAATCGCATAGACTCATTGGCTTGCGCCTGACGCCACACCGCCAACCCCATGGGGCGGCGGCGATCGTCCCCCGCGTGGCCTGTCCGCACAGCCTGTGAGGCCCCTCTAGATACGTTTTGGGGCCCTCTTAGGACCGTCCTGCCGTTCCCCCGGGCCGTTGCTATGGTTTATGGTGCCTTCGCGGGGCTCCCTCAGGCCGTCGCGAAGTCTTTTGGAGAGTCTCTCGGAGTGGCAGAGGTCGATATTGCAGGTTTACTGGGCCGTTGTGGGCCTCTTGGAAGCCCAAGAAGCGAATGTGCTGAACATGCACCATTTCCAAAGGAAATGGGGCGGTTTTCGCTTCTGGAGGCCTGCTTGGAGCGCCTCGTGGTCACGTGTGCAAGCGTCGTGGACGCCTATGGGGCTGTCTGGAGGCAATCGGGGGCGGTTTGGACCGAATCGTCCCCCGCGTGAGCCGTCTGGACAGCCTTTGGGGGCCCTCTGAGCCCGTTTTGGGGCCCTCTCGGGGCCGTCCTGCGGCTTTCCCTGGCCGTTGCTACGGTTTCTGGAGCCTGCGTGGATCGCCCAGAAGCCGTCTTGGATTGGAGCCTTCTTGGGGGCCTCTTCGGGTGACAGGGGGCGATCTTGGAGGTTTGCTGTGCCGTCGTGGGCCTCGTGAAAGCCCGAGAAGCGAATGTGCTGAACATGCACGGTTTACGTTAAGGAATGGGACGGTTGTTGCTTCTGGCGGCCTTTTTGGAACGCTTCGTGGTTGCGTGTTCACACGTCTTAGACACCCATGGGGCCGTCTGGCGGCGGTATCGGGTGGTTCTGACAGAATCGCCCCCCGCGTGGGCCGTCCGGACAGCCTTTGGGGCCCTCGTGGTCCGTTTTGGGGCCTTCCTGGGGCCCTCCTGCGGCTTTCCTGGGCCGTTGCTACGGTTTCTAAGGCCTTCGTGGATCGCCCGGACGCCGTCTTGGAGCCTTTTTGGGAGCTCCCCGGGCTGGCGAGGGTCGATATTGAAGGCTTTTTGGCCGTTCTGCGCCGCGTGGGAGCCGAATGGGCGAACGTGGTGAAAATGCACGTTCGGAGGAATCGTATAGATTTCTTCTGGAACCCTATGGATTGCGTGGATTGCCTAAGGAACTCTATGTATTTTCGGGGTCCCATGGGTTTCCAGAGGAAGCCGATGGCTTTTGTCAGGACGCCTGCGGATGCTTTAGGAATCAATCCCATGGATGTCCTCAGGATCCCCACACATGTCCTAGAAGTCGCATGCGTCTCCGCAGGATCCCAGTAGAAGTCCGAAGGCATCCTACTCATGCCCTAAGGAATTCCATGGGTTTCATAAGGAACCAACGTGGTTCCTTACAGAATCTTATGGATGTATTCAGGAATCCGCTTGACGTGCTAAGGCACCGCATGCATGTCCTAAGGGTTCCCATTGGTTTCATTTGGGGTCCTATGGGTTGTCTAAAGATGTCGATTGGTTTTGTAAAGACGTCTATGGATGTCTTTAAGAGTCCGATGGGGTTCCCCCCCCCCACCTCGCGCCCCCCCCCCACCCCACCCTACTTACACTTTTCCTTCTGATCCCCTCTGGCTGTTTTGCAGCTTTCCGAAGGAATCAAATGGATTACCGATGGAACCTATGGATTCCCTGGGGAAACCGATGGTTGCCCGAAGGTTGCCGATTGATTTTCTGACAGAATCCAGGGGATCTCCGAAGGGGTCTTATGGATATCTGAAGGGGCCCGATGGATTTCCGAAGGGAACTGATGGATTTCGAATGGATTCCGATGGGCGCCCTGAGGAGCCCGATGGATTTCCCATGGATGTCTCAAGGATGGCCAAAGGCATCTTTCAGATGTCTTCAGGAACCCGATGGATTTTCGAGGAAATCCTCAAGACTCCTCGCGTATTCTTATGGATGTCCTACGGCATCCAGTGGAGTGTCTTCAGGCATCCGATGGACTGCCTAAGGAACCCGATGGACTTCTCAAGGCGTCCGGTGGGTGTCCTGCGAAATATGTTGCGTTTCCTCCGGGTTCTTGTGCGCCCCCATCAGGGCCCCATGGATGTCCTGAGGAACCTTATGTATTATGTCAGGAACGCGGAGGATTAATTCAGAAATCCTCGAGCTCCGCAGGCAACGGTCGAGCAGGACTACAAGATCCCAAAGCCGGCCACATTGAACTGGCGTATCTGCAGGCCCACGCCTCCCAGATGGATGCGGCTCGATGTGGAGCCCGTCTTTCTCCGCGCTGACGTCGCCGACGCGTCGCCGACGTTGCCGATGCGAGATCGACGCGTGGCCGATGCGTCGCCGATGCACCGGCGATGCCGCGCGATCTTCCGACCGCATCTAACTGGGGCCCCGTCCAGGAGGCCTCTAGCAGCGGATCTCGGCGCGCCGGGCTCGCCAAGCAGTGCGCGATCATGAACTGCGAGCAGACCAAGATGGGCGACGCCCTCGAGCTGGGCACGGTGAAAGCGCTGCTCGGCGAGATCGAGTTGCGCGCGGGCGTCCCAGAGGGCGCTCTGGCGATCGCGCCCACGGCGGCCGTCGTCTGGGCTCGAGGGGCCCAGGGCGTGGACGAGCCCGCCGCCCAGCGGACCGGAGAGCAGAAGCGTTGGGCCGAGAGATGCGAGAAGGCCGAGCACCTCCTGATCGCGGTGCATTCCGAGGCCCCCACGCACTACACCTGCCTCAATGTGCCCAAGCAGGGGGCGGGCGGCTGTCGAGCGCCGCGACGCCTTCAATCGGGTGTCCGAGAACGCCAAGCAGGCCGCCGCGAAGATCCTCCGAAAGCGCGGCGCCATCGGCCTTGCCGGGGAGCGCCCTGCGAGCAGCAGCAAGATGTCCCAAGCAGATGGCTGGACTTGCGGCCCCGCGGCGTCGAGGCGGTTCGAGCGCGCCTCGCGCGAGATCCGGGCGAGGGCTGCCGGCCGCCCATCGGCGTCGCCCAAGCGTGCGCTCGCGGCAGCGAGTGGATCCGGAAGCGGCAGGGCGCGAGCGACAACCGCTCCGCCGCGGCCAGGGCCAAGGCCGAGGCCAGGAGCTAGGGCGAGGCCACGCCGCCGAGTGACCCATTGGCGCCAGAGCCCAAGTACGGCAGCCTCGAGGAGGCGCAGGCTGCAGCGCTAGCGCGCGCGAAGTGCTTCCCGCGCAAGGGCGGATCCAAAGGGTGCCGAGCCTGCGCGGGCGAGCGGTTTCAGGTCGCGCGCAAGAAAGGTTGCTCGGCGAGAACAGCCGGAATCTCGAGCTCCCAGGGAAGCGCTGGGAACCAAGTCTCGCCGAGCACCAAGAGCCGTAAGATCGAGGAATCATCGTCTTCATGATCTCCATTATCGTCATTCTCGTCATCTTCAAGAAGTCTCATCGATTCTCATGAAATCTCATGGATGTCCCGAGAACTTCTATGAATTTCTTCAGGGATCTCCTGGATATCTCAGGAATCAATTCGCTTCCCTTTGGGTTCAGATGGGTATCCTCAGGAAACCTACGGACGTCCTTCGGAAGCCGATGGATGTCCTAAGGGTTGTTTTTTGATTGCCATGGGGATGGAAAAGATGTCCTGACGATTCCCATGGACATCCTAGGGATTCCCAGCGGTTCCAATAGGATTCGTATAGCTGCCCAACGTAATCCGATTGATTTCCAACGCGGCCCTATAGAATGCCGCAGAAATCCGATGGATGTCCCAAGGAATCATGCGGAATTCCGCCTGGTCCCTAAATATGTCTGAGAGAAGGCCAACATCTGATTTAAGAGCCTGATGGGTTTCCTAATACACCCGATCGATTTCCAGAGGAATATTGTTGAATTCTTCAGATGTCCAATGGATGTCCTACGGCATTGTATGGGCTTCCGAACTGCAGCTGATCCCAACAGACTTGCTACGTATTCGTTTGGATATTTCAAGGAGCCCGAGGGAATTACTTCGGATTGATATGGATGTCCTAAGGAAACCTATATATTGCCGAAAGAACCCAATGGATGTTCTAACGAATCCCATGGGTATCCTACGGGATGTCCTAAGGAACCCAGTGGATGCCCAAAGGGGTTTCGCAGATTTCCTCCGGAACCCTATCGATATTACAAAAAGAATCATACGTTTTTTCATATCAAAAAGAGCCGGATGGATGTCCTGGAGATCCTTACCGATCGCCCGAGGAATCCCATGGATATCCCAAGGAATCCTATGGATGTCCAGAGGGGTCCTGTGGATTTCCAATGGAATCCAATGGATGTCTTAAAGGATCCAAGGGGTATCCTCAGGAGTCCTTGGAAGTCAATTGGATTCTTGTGGATTGCCACAGGACTGTAACATTATTCTTATGAGCGTTCAGGACCAGTTTGATCATCACCATCGTCAGCATCTTCACCATGATGGTGAGATCTCCGGGAAATCTTGCATTATCCCGTCTGGACCCAGAGCTTATCCCCAGAAGGGGTTATTCCCTGGGGCTGGGGATTACCGTTTGCGCGAAACTCCTGACTCTGACAGTGTAAGGTTCAAGAGACGGGCAGTGGGGAAGAGAGGGAAGGAGCATCAGCACGAGGACCTGTGCGGGGAGCGAGGGCGACGGCCTGCTGAGAGATATCCGTCCCCCGTCTTCCGAGGGGCCGTCCCAGAAGCCTCTTCGGGGAGGGCCGACAACAACCCGAGAGGCCCCTTTCGAAACACGACAAGTGCACAAGCATTCTTTCTCGGAGGTCCGCGCGGATCTCTTGGATCGCTGGGTGTGCCTCTGGCGGTGCCCGTGGCGCGCGCGCTCCGCGCGCCTGGGAGGGAGGCCCACCGCCGATCCCAAAAATCGTCGCGGACCTCTGGACACTTCATGTTTACGCAGACTTGTTCTTCGGCGGCGAGCGGGGGGGGAGTGAGAAAGAGAAGGCCCTCTCAGAAGGCGGCGGGGCTTTTCGGAAGCCCTCCGGCCTTCTGAGATGTCTGTTGTGCCTTCGGGGAAGGCTTCGAAAATTTATCAGAAGGCTGGGGGACGTCGGAGCCTTCTGAGAAGGCATCCTCCTTCTCTCTTCCCCCCCCATCGCTCGCCGCCGCGCTGTTTCTCTACACCCTTGCCTCGCTCTCTTGGCGGGAGGGCCCGCCCCCCGTCGCCCCGCCACCCGTCACCCCGTGCACGCCGCCAGCCATGGTCAGGGGCTACTGCGATCCGATCGATCCGCTTCGATGTCGACTCCGAACAGCTCGATCCGATTCGATCTCGGCTTGGTGCCGACGCGGCCTGTTCCTCAGAGGAGGAAAAGGTACCCATACCGACCCATACCGCAACCTCCCGCCCGTTCTCCCCTTTTTGGGCCTCCTGGGAGGCCCTCGTCGCCACCGCTGGATTCGCCCCGAAATCCTGGTCAGAACGCACCCCGGGAGTGGTCCGGGAGTGGCCGCATCGGTACTTTGGTCTCCCCAGTTCCGGCGCACATTTCGATTCGATCCGATTTCCCAATTCGATGCTGACTGACCCTGGCCTTGGCCAGAAGACTCTGAGCCTGTGCGGCGCCGCGCAGGCTGGAGTACTTCGGGAAGGGCCCCATCAAAGATAGCCAGGCCACCCGCTCGCGCCGCTAGATGCCGGACAAACGAGGAGGAGCTACCGAGGGGAGTGAAGGGAGGGGGGAGGAGAGGGGAGGGGAGGGAGGCGAGAGGAGGAGAAGGAAGATGAGGAGGATGAGGAGGACGACGACGTTGATGTGAACGATGTTGATGGTGGCGGGAATGGCGATGCTGTTGCTGCTAATGATGCTAATGATGGTGGTGATGGTGATGGGAGGGTGATGATGATGATGATGATGATGATGATGATGATGATCATGCTGATGATGACGGTGAAAGCGACGACGACGATGATGATGTTGACCATGTTGATGATGATGATGATGGTGATGGTGATGGAGATGGTGATGATGATGCTGATGACGATACTGATGGCGATGATGATGGTGATGGTGACGGTGATGGTGACTGTGATCGTGCTGGTGATGATGATGACGATGTTGATGACGATGATGATGATGATGATGATGATGATGCTGATGCTGATAACGATGATGAAAGATGATGATGATGGTGATGATGATGATGCTGATTATGCTGATGACGCTGATGATGATGTTGATGATGCTAATGCTGATGCTGATTATGCTGCTGATGATGATGTTGTTGATGATGCTGGAGGTGATGCTGATCCTTGTTATGCTCCTGTCGCTGATAATGATGCTGATGATGATCATGCTGATGCTGATGATGATTATGGTGTCGATGATGATTATGATGATTACGATGGATGATGATGCTGATGATGATTGTGATGGTGATGGTGACGATGATGGCGATTAGTTTGATGATGGCGATGATGATGATGATGCTGATGATGACAATGCTGATGATGATGCTGATTCTGCTGCTGATGATGATGATGACGATGATGATGATGGTGCAGTGATCGTGATGGCGATTGTGATGGTGTGGTGATGATTTTGAGGAGGATGGGGAGACGGACGAGAAAGGGAGGATGAGGAGGATGAGGAGGAGACGATAAGCATGATGATGAGGAGTTGGAGGGCTGGTGGCGGTGATGATCATAGTATGTAGATAACACACATAATGCTGACATATGCTAACTTCATCATAGTTGACATCATTACGAGACTAATATTGACAAGGAGGCGGAGGAAGAGAAGGATGAGGTGATCGAAGATGAACGGGGAAGCGGGTGAGCGCAGATGTCACCAGATATGCAGATGGCCCTCGCGGTTGTCGTCGTCATCCTGCCCCGAGCTTTGTGTGGCACAACTACAGGCGGGACACATGCGCCTTCACGGCGCATTTCAGAAAGGGCCTCAGAAGTGAAACAGCGGCGGCTCCGCCGGCCCAGGCCGGCAGAAGGTCAGCGAAAGGCGGCTTATATTGGAGTCGCCCACATGTGCATGACCAGCACTCGAGTGGGGACTGCCTCGACGCAGCCTACCCGCCGTCCTCGTCCTGTTCATCCTCTTCATTTCTCTTCCTGTTCCTCGCCCCTCCTCACTGCAGCCATCCTCCTCCTCTTCCGTCTCCTCCTCCGATCTCCCTCCTCTGTCAGCCTCTCCCCCCCCTCTTCAGGCATACACGAAACCCAAGTTTGAACTGAGACCCCAGATGTTCAGCAAGAACCAAGCAGCGGCGAGGCTTCCTGGTTTGCCTACACCGGCCCACCAAGGAATGGTCTAAGAAACCTTCGTGGCTTGCACAACATGTTTTTCGAACATTTCTGGCTGGGACCGTCTTGTTAAAGTACGTCGGCTTTTATGTCCTGAGAACAGCGGTTTTGCTCATGAGCGTGATTTTGTTCTAAGAGCGTTTCGTGGTAGGACGATGGCAATGCCAGGACGGTCGGTCCCTGCTCGAAAGACGGGGCACTACACATCAAAAGAATCACCCACTGTCTGATTCTGACAATGCGCCCAGAACAGCGAAAGCACGAGCCCTCCGAAGGCGTGTGCTTTCGCTGTTTTGCAATTTCCGTTGGGGAGTCGAGAGCATCGGAGGCATCATGATGCATTTCGACACGCTCGAGCGCGTCGTCGTTCACGCTGCACACTCGCTCGGGATGCGTTCGAGTGCCGTCTGTGTGGCCGACGTCGCCGCAGTCGTCGACAGCGCCGCCGACGTCGCCGCCGTCGGCGCCGTCGCCGCTGCTGCTGCCTTCGACTGCGCCGCCGTCGTCGCCTCAGTCGCGGTCATCGTCACCGTCGGCGTCGTCGCCGCCATCGAGGTCTTCGCGTCGCCGCCATCGCCGCCGTCGTTGTCGCCGCCGCCGTCGTCATCGTCGCGGTCGGCGCCGCCGTCGCTCCCGCCGTCGCCGCTGTCGTTACGGCGGCGATGCGGCGGCGGCCCGTCGTCGCCTGTACCGCTGTTGCCACGGCCGTCGTCGGCGCCGGCGTCGCCGAGGGACGGCGACGACGCTGACGGCGACGGCGATGCCGAAGGCTGCACCACGCACCCAAAGCAAAGACCCGTAGAATTGCTGAGCTCGGTGTGTGTGTGGGCGTGTGTGTCTGTGTGTGTGCGTGCGTGTAGGCGTGTGTGGTGGTGCGCTGATCCAATGGAGTCCCGCGTCTGAGTTCCCGCCCGCGCGCGTTAGGTCCGTGCTGTCTGCTCGACTCGCTTCGCCTTCTCGCTGCGCGCGGGGCCACGATCACCGAAAGTGTGTGTAGGGCCGAGGGCGGCCTTAGCCAGACACGGTGGTTGTGTGCAGGTGTTTGTTGCGGAGGTTATGCAGACGTAGCCCTGTTTAGAGTCTCGGGACATTAGTTGGGAAGGGTCGCCTGTTTGGAAATCGTTACGGTTGCTTCTTTTTTGCTGGGCTGTCCGCTTCTGGCGGATAAGGGGATCGGGTTGGTTGGGGGACATTTTCAGCGCTTGTCCGATGTTCGGTTCCCTATTGCTGTTTCGCGACCCTTTGAAATTCGGCGCCCTATTGGTGTTAAGCGCTCCTTTGATGTTCGGTGCCCTTTTGAAGTTCGGCGCCCCTTTGGTAATCGGCGATTGTTTGGTTTTCGGTGCCCTCACCCTTTTGGTTGTCGGTGCCCTTTTGGTTTTCGGCGCCCTTTTTGGTTTTCGGCGCTCCTTGAGTTCTCGGCGTACTTTGGTGTCCGGAGCCTTTTCTGATTTTCGGCGCCTTTTTGGTTTTCGGCGCCCCTTTGGTTTTCGGAGCCCTTTTGGTTTTCGGCGCCCTTTTGATTTTCGGCGCCTTTTTGGTTTTCGGCGCCCCTTTGGTTTTCGGCGCCCTTTTGGTTTTCGGCGCTGCTTATGGTTTTCGGAGCACCGTGGTGTTCGGCGCTTCTTTGGTTTCCAGCGTTCTTTTGGTTTACGGCGCCCTTTGGTTTTCGGCGCCTTTCTGGTTTTCGGCGCCCTTTCGGTTTTCGGCGCTTCTTTGGTTTTTTTGCGACCTTTTGTTTTTCGACGCCTTTTTTGGTTTCGGCGCCCCTTTGGTTTGTCGGCGCTTCTTTGGTTGTCGGTGCCCTTTCGGTTCTCGGCGCACCTTGGTGTTCGGCGCTTCTTTGGTTTCCGGCGTTCTTTTGGTTTACGGCGCCCTTTGGTTTTCGGTGCGCCTTCGGTTTCGCGCCCTTTCGGTTTTCGGCGTTCCAGCGCGCCTCTGTTTTTCGGCGCTTTTTCGGTTTCCCCACACCCTTTTTGTCTTCGGCGCCCCTTCCTTGAGCCAAAAGCGGGGGGGGAGTGCAGCTTCTGAAGCATGAAAGGGGAGGAGGGGGGGGCATCTTCCGAGGGGCGGAAAAAAGCGGGAGGGGGGGAGCTTCGGGCAGGAGAGGAGGTCCCAGGGGGGGGCGGAGTGTTCCATGGGCGCGCGCTCTCTCACAGCAGATCCGTAGTGCTTTTTAGTGTTCCGTGCCGTTCCCACGGCGCGGGGGGGTCGAGGCCGGGGGGCAGCCGCTTCGGGTCGGAGGAGGGCGGGGCTCGAACACGCGAGAGTGACCCTTCGTGAGTTGCTTTGCATATTCGGGGGCCCGCAGACTGCTCTCGTGCGCCGACGTGGGTTCGACGCGGATTCGGCGCAGGTTCGGGGCGGATTCGGCACGGTTTCGGCACAGATTCGACACGGATTCTACGCGCGCGCGTTCGACACGGATTCGACATGCATTCGACGTGGATCGCGGCGCGGGGGGACAGATACGGCCCCCCATATATGCAACACAATTTTCGCTGGAGTGATCTTTTGAACGGGCCCGCCGGGGTCCCCCCGATCGTTGAACGCGATGCGACAGTGGTTGCTTGTGCGCTTGGATTTGGCCACTTCGCGCCGCCATCGCACTGAAGGTCACCCTTGCCCAGGGTCGCTCTTGGGTGTCGCCGAGGGTGGCGGTGCGGTACGTTCGGGCCGTGCTAACGTGGCGGCGACCCCGCCGCAGGCGTTCAAGATTGAGCACCCCCGGTGGCGTAGAGTTGGCCAACACAGTGGAGGCCAGTCCACACGAAACCTTCCACCAAAAAACCCAACCCTGAGACGCCAGGACGTCCATCGATTTTTTGTGTGGGAACGTCGCGCTTTCCACAGCAAAACCATCGAACCCAAGAAACCCAGGGCACCCTGGGGGCAAGCAGGGTGTTTCTTTTCGTCTGTCTCCGCTGTATGGAACGATCTGTCGATCGGAAAGCCGCCAATCTTTCCATGTCCAACGATCCATGCGGTGTCAGATATCCACGCCGAGGTTGTCACAACGCGAACCTGCCGTACGCTTCCTCCCACGCGAGCTGGGGATCCGAGATGCTTCGAGCGAGAGGGGAGAACCACGCCACCAGGAGGACCCCGCCCAAGGCTCCCCGCGCTGGTGGTGGTGCCGCTGCTCCTTCTTCCCAAGGTCGCCGAGGACCTGCGGCATGGGGCCTCTGGGGGCCCCCGAGGGCCTCCGAGGGGCGGCCGACCGGCCGCCGAGGCCCTGCGAGGTCCCCAGGGCCTCCGCGGGGCCCGTGGGGGCCTCCAGGGGCCCGCGGGGGCCTCTGTGCAGGGCCGCGGAGGGCCTCGGACGGAGAGCCCCGACGGCCGCCGAGGGCCTCCGAGAAGGCTCGGCGGGCCCGCAGGTCGCCGGGGACATGCGGCACGGGGTCCTGTACTTTTGCGGGCGCGACTGCTCGCTGCGGCCCGCGCTGGTGTTCCGCGCGGCCCGCATACCGCCAGGCTGGCTGAAGGAGGGGCCGCTGCCGCTGCCGACCGCCTCCTCCGCCGGCAGCTGCTCGTCGCTTCCGCTCGTCGCCGTCGTGGCGGTCGCCGCCGCTAACACTGGCTTTCCTTCGTTTTCGCGTTTTCGGTTGCCTCCCAGGAGGCCCTCGTCGCCACAGCTGGATTCGCCTCGAGATTCTGGCCAGAATCCACCCGGGGAGAAATCCGTGGGGGAGCGGTCTCCTGTTGGGGGAGGTTTTACCCTGTCATGGTCGACGTGATCGTGGTCGTCGCGGTCGTGACCGACGCCGTCGCCGTCGTCGTCGACGTCGTCATGGCCGTAGTCGTGGGCGACGTTCCAAGGAGAGCCCTCGGGGGGCCCCTCGTCACACCACGCCTGGACGCAGCTCGGAGAGCTGGTTCTTCTAGTCCCCAGGAAGGGGTCCGAGGACCAGCTTTGAGTTGTCTCAACGCGCCCTGCCCCGAACCGCCGCCGTGGTCGCCGTCGATGTCGACGTGGTTGATGGCGTGGTCGAGGGCGTGCTCGCCGTCGTCGTCGCCGTCGTCGTCGTCGCCGTCGTCGTCGTCGTCGTCGTGGTCGTGGTCGTGGTCGTGGTCGCGGCCGTCGTCGTGGTCGTGCCATGTTGGCGGCTCGACTTCCCCTCTGCCCTGCGTGCCCGCAGACATCCCCAGTCCCTCGATCGAGCAGGACAAAAACTTGCGACGGCAGGCCTTTGGTAATGTTCGGCCTCTGGGGGCCTTCACCGGGCCCCGGGACCGGCAAAAAACGGCCCTGCATGAGTATGTGGGATAATTCGTAAAACGACGAAGTCGGAGAGCAGGCCTCCCGCGGGCCCCGCGAACCCCTACGAGCTCTCAGGGACCTCGCTTGACGGCCGTGCGCTCGGACCTCACGGCTCCAGTAGATGGGACACCGGCCAGAGGGGAAGGAGAAAGGCAAGGGCGGGGAAGGGCGAGCCAGCAACGCTCAGCGGCTAGTGGCCCCGCGCCGACATAGGTCGAGACCTCTCAGGGTCGAAGTTGTCAACACACCATGGCGTCGGGGTGTCTGTGTCGCTGCCCTGCGCGGGACGTCCGGGGGAAGAGAGCGCACATCCACGCCCACCGGTCTCCCACTCCCTTCCTCCCCTTCGGCGGGAGCCCGGGCAGGGGGCTCTTTTGCCTACCTTTACGACGTGGTGCCAGGTTTGGGTCAGTGCGACGTGGCGCGCCGCCCCATGCGGGATGTACACCGTGAGGTGGCCAAGACCAGGCAGCAGGTGCTGCGTATCCAGCAGCATAGTTGGCTCTCCACGAGGGCGGAGTGGGTCTGCGACGAGCTCATCCCCGTCGACACGGCATTCGGTGGCAGAACATGTCATCCTCATTTTTCCCCCACTAAGTGCTCTGGCTCGGGCACCCCTTTCATCCACCCATCCTTCAATGCAGCCTACCAGCCCCCTTCGCACTTCACAATTGTGTCATGTTCTGCTAAAGTTGCATTGCATCTCACTAGTGCATCGGCGAACAGTACAACGGCGGCCGCTGGCCTTGTCTACGATGCAGCACGTCTCGATCTTGCAATATAATCCTCTTTCATCCAGCAGCCCGACGAGATTGCATGAGATCGCCCACAACACAGGAAATATGGATTTCGTTTGTTTGAATGGTACAGCAGAACAGCAGCAGGGACAGGAGATTGCGCAATGGAGACGAGCTGGGCCCAAACGCTGGTGTGTTTCACACGGTTGGAAGCGAGGACCCTACTCAAACAAATCCGCTGGATGCGCCATCATCCTGGGCCCACGTATCCCCCGCAGGAATGTCGTCGGCGTCTGGACGGCTCCTCAAGCAGCGGCTGGGCGTGGCCTGGCCATCAGAGTAAAGAGCAAGCAGTTCGACCTTGGCATCTGCAGCATGTACTTTCCTCCTCCCCCTCACCACGCGCGCAGCATCCCAGCTTACCATCGCACTTGCGATATGTTGGTGAAATGGTTGCAGAGATTACCCTTCTGGTGCGCGCGCAGATGTCTACCGATAGTATGCTTAGACCTCAACTCAGGGTTTGGACTTCAAAGAGCACCTGGACAAGAAGAATGGACGGAGATTTCCTCTTGCTGTATCGGATCGGCAGCACCAGCATCACGTCAAAGTTATGCAGCTGACATTTTACTTCCTGTACTTGAACAACTGGATCTGGTACCGATCAATACTTTCAGGGGAGGAGGACCAACGTTTTACAGTTCTACTGGCACTAGCTCACAGCTGGATTTTATTTTAGTACCAAGATGTCTGATCTCGGCGGTTACCAGTGCAGGACCTTTGCGTAGATTGGCGACGGAATTGCAGACAATACCCTCTCGGCATCATCGGGACCATATCCCTGTACACGTCCGACTTCAATACTCGTTGGAATCAGTACTTGGGCTGGCAACTCACATGCAGTCTGCATTGAGATATGGCTTCGCCTACCAACCCGTCAGATGGAATCGCGAAGCGCTCATGGACGCACTGCGTAGAGGCACTCACCGCGCTGAATTCATCATGGCAGTCGAGAACCGACTCAATAGAGAGGCAGCTCAGCATCAGCAAATTCGGAGAGAAGAGCAGACACCTAATCATGAATGGGCGTATCTCTTGCAGGTGATGGCGCAGGAGGCACAGCAGTTTTTTACTTCCTCTGTCGAACCAGCAGCTGGATACAAGCAACGCGCCGATCAAGCACTACAGTTACTTGAGCAGAGACGCGAACTTCGGGTACAACTTGCAACACTCGCTGAATGCAAAGGAAGCACAGGCGACCTGCAGCAGCGAGAAGAGGCACTTTGTCAACAACTACGGGATCTCTCAAAACGACAGCGACAACAACGGCGACAACACCTGGTGGCCTGGCGACAAGATGTGACGGCAGAACTACTACAAGCTTATCAGCAGGGACGTAAAGCGGAAGTTGCGAGGCTCTCGAGGCTTTTATCTGCACGAGGCACAGGACCTCGCAAGCGAAATTACAAAAGAGTTGTATCCGCACTCCCAACATCGACAGATTTGCAAAGGAGATTTCAACTTTCATCTGGTGAAGGAGGTATGGAAGCGGATCTTATTCCAAGTTGGGAAGCATATGTGAATGATTATCTTTACGGCCCTGAAGGACTTGAAAATCAGGACATCACTTCGCCATGGTCACAGCAGGGGCTCGATTGGGCCCGCGACAAGCTGAAGCTCATAGGAAGGCATTTTAAGACAGCACCGAAGCGCAAGGCGACACCACCATGGTCCCTACCATTGGAATTGTTCTGGATGCTTTTTCACCCATATCGACGAACTTCGAGAAGATATCGAGGGCTTGGACATGAGCAGGCAACAATTGATATGAAAGGAATACGCACATTTCTAAAGAGCATGATGCACAAGATTTATCGTACCAGTGAGATGCCACTTTCTTGGAATCTTTCGAATGGAGTAGCAATTACATGGAAACGAGTTATTCACGTCCTCTGTCCGTTTGGAAAGGCTTTTATTGCGAGTTGTATCTGTCCCTCTCAACGCAATGTCGAACCGAATTTTGCACATGGATGCGTTGCGGCTAGAAGAAGGGAAACTCCGATGATGGTGCAACAGTCTCTTGGATGGCGACTTAGACGGCTAGGACTCTCTTTCATACGCGACCACAAAGACGTGACAAATGCTTTTGGGAGTACATCTTTCTCTTCACTGGCTGCTAGTAATGATACGATCATGCGAGAGCACGAAGCACGTTTTGGCAGGCATAGGTTTCTCAATGCAGCAGTGTGTTTTCAAGGACCCGAAGGTATACTATTCGCCAAGCCAAACGTCGGAGCACTACAGGGCGATCCTTGGGCAGTGAAAGTGTTCACGAGAGACATCGGCACAGTCTTCAGCAGCACGCAGGACCAGTATGCAGACACAGGGGATGAGACAGCGCAGTGGTGTGTTATTGATCTCCCCACTGACGACGGAGGTACTGAGCAGCTGGACCTCGCTTTTCATAGCTACGTGGATGATGCTACACGAGTATTAGTTTCTTCTGGCACTCACGCGGATATTGGCATTGAACTTAGTTCCAAGTCGCTCGCCTACGAGCAGATTTTGCAACAGAATATGCAGCAGCACAACTATTTGATTAATCCTTCTAAGAACGAGAGCGTGGTGGCGGTGTTTGGCCCCAACTCGCAGTCGCTTCGACGACGATTTCGAGACGGCAAACTACCTTTGGCGGGACGAGTCCAAGATCGTGCACGGCTACTGGGAGGCATCCTCAGGGCGGACTCCACCTTCGCCAGCGAGCTCCCATGCAGGCTTGAAGCTATTGATGCAGGGTTTGCTGCAATGGGAAGATATTGGTACCAGGACCGCTTGCCGTACATTGAAAAAAGGACAGTCTTCCTCAGTCGAATCTTGGGCCCTGCTTTGTCGGGCCTGGAAGCGTTTATCCCAACGTCCACACAGCTTGAGAAGATCCAGACACGTATTTTGTTGTATGCCAGAAAAGCCATGAGGGGTGAGGCCACTAAGTTCATAGGTACCCACATGGTCTCAATCTCGAATGAGGATGTGCTCAGGTACTGGCGGATTGCGCCTCTGGAAATAGAATATCGTGCCAGGCGTATCAAATGGTATCAGTCTTGGGTCAGAGATCCTCTGAAGCATAAGTCAGAATGGGGGGCTCTCTTGGGAACTATGAGAGTGGAGGAGGAGGAGGGACTTTCTATTATCAACGAAAATGGACAACTCTCGGAATGTGCATGCCCCTGGGCCCGTCGGTTCGTAAACGACATCGTCTCGCTTGAGGACCTAGGAGACAACGAGTACGAAATGATCCAGGAGTTTAACAAAATGCCCTTCCGCCTCTTCACCACCCCCGAGCTCGTTGACTGGTTCACCCTCCTGGACCCCAAGGTTATCAGAGCAAAATGGCTTGGCATCGCTATACCCCCTCCTGGCTATCAAATACCCAACCCGAGCAATGTAGTTGACCAGCACACTGAATCTAATACGCTAGCTGACTATCGATGCCCCGTACACTATTGTGGTCGTGCTTTTCATAGTAAGCGTCAGCTCCTCGTTCATCTTCAGAACCACCACGGACTCAGATCGATTCTTGGGCAAGCTATTTTCTCTAATCAGTGCTTCGTCTGCGAGAGTATCTTTGAAGCTAGGAATTCGGCCTACAAGCACGTATGCCAAAGCTTCAAGACAGGAGTGTGTGTGTATGCTAGGAGTTCGACCTACCAGCCCAGCGAGAGTACGACCTTCGAATGTCCGTTGTGTGAGGCTCAAACTGATTCGACGCCAACACTGCTTTCTCACATCAGGCAGCACTTCACTCTTCTCCCTGCCGTCGACGATGGCGGAGGCAGCAGCAAATCCAGATTGGTTCTTGAAGCCTCAGGGCAAACGAGGACTCGAAGCGGGGCAAGGCAGTTCACAGAAGGACAAGAAGCTAGCCAAATTACAGGAGGAAGTCATCAGCAATCAGGAGGGCGCGGGCTCTGCGTTGGCGGCGCTCATCACCATATTGTGTCGCCTCGCCCTGCACAACAGCCGCGAGTTGGCGGAGCTCATCGGCGCATGTTTCGTATGCTATTTGGTTCCGCCCACAGCGGGTATGGTGCCGATCATTCAGGCGGCAGGCCAGGACTACAACGTGAAGTGCAAAGAGAAGGGCAAAGATCATGGCTTGGGCCCACCGTGGCCACAGATATTTCTCGGCCTGTTATTCTACCTGGTCAAAGAAGCAACAGATGTTCCACTCAAGGCCAAGGCGACGCTGGTCAGGTACTGGAACATCGTGGTGAAGCTACCGCATCAGACAGCGCTACGACACGTACAAGAGCACGTGAGGTTCCTCCGACTCAGGGCCTGCCACTACGACAAGAAGCAACACTCGGACCCCCAGATGTTCAAGCTACAGTTCATGGTGGCCCCAGCTCAGCAGGCACTGGTCCTTCGAGAGGAAGACAGCCAGGAGCTCCTCACGTTGCACGAGGCTCTGTCGCAAGCAGTGGAAGCTCAGGGGGGCCAATTCAAACCAGGATCAGCGCCGCGAGGCGCAATGGAGAGGGACGCGGAGAAACTACTGAATCGCATCGGGCTGTCGAACGAAGCCGTCCAGAAGCAGGTGCACAAGAAGTAGCTCGTTTGGTTTCTACCTCTGGATCTGAGCGGATGCTGGAGCTACTGAAAGACGGACTTCTGAGTGATGAGGCGCTTGCTAAGCTGCAGGCTAGATCCGCCAAGCCCATCCTAGAGTACTCAGCAGGTACTAGGAAATTCTATATGTTTCATCAGATCGGAACCCCAGTGGAGCCCTGTCTAGATATTATAACTTTGCTCCAGAGGTCCTCTCGGGTCCGACAGATGCGTGGTGATTTACCTCTCTCCTCGGTCGAGCCCCCTTCCCCCTTCCCCCTGCTTGCTCCGCCCTCTCAACCTCCACAGGCGCCTGACCCCATGCAGGCCGCTTCTGAAAGTTAATATATTGTAGGATTGCGACCTCTTGACTCGCACCCTAGAGCTCTCAGGGGATAAGGTGCCTCTGGAGGGCCTCTGAGGGGCGGCTTGCCCCCGTCTGGTCCCTCCGTAGGCCAGAGGAGTCCCCCCGCAGGGCCGCTGGTAGGCGCTAATTCACAGCGCTCACAGAGCCATATCCATATTCTCAGTCGATCTGATTTAAAGCCTTTAAGGTTTATCAGCCAGCAAGACAGCGAACAATTGGCTCGTAAGTGCTCTTGTCTTGTCTTGTCTTCCCCCACTTCCCTCATTCGGCCCCCTCTTGCTTATCCCCCTCTTCCCTGTTTCACCTGTTGCCGCTCGTCCTTCTGGTCCTCCTCTGTCATACCTCATCATCATCATCATCCTGCTCTCTCCCTCTCTCGCCCTCCTCCTCCTCCTCTTCCTCCTCCTCTCGTTTCCTCTTCCGCATCCCGTCAACCGCTGAGGGTCACCCAGCTCCGCCCGGAGAGAGGACCCAAACTTCACCCGGCTGGTGCGCACCCTCGTTTTCTGCATGGAGTACTTCGCGTGTTTCATGGCGGTTCTCCAACATGTGAAGCTCCAAAAGGGGGAGGGGGAGCAGGAGGAGCAAGAGGAGCAAGAGGAGGAGGAGAAGGAGCAGGAGGAGGAGGAGCAGGAGCAGCAGGAGCAGGAGGAGGAGGAGGAGCAGGAGCAGGAGAAGGAGGAGGAGGAGCAGCAGCAGCAGCGCACGCCGCTCCAGAGAGGGAGACAGAGGAGCGGAGAGGATGGGGAGGATGGGGAGGAGTAGGAGGAGGAAGAGGAGTAGGAGGAGGAGGAGGAGGAGGAGGAGGAGGAGGAGGAGGACCAGAGTAGACCCAAGATGCCATCAACGATGCCTCAACACGCCTATCTGTTTCAAGTTCCCTTCTCATAGGCCTATGCATGACTTTCGCTTCTCTGCGAGAAAGGCTCCTTGGAAGACGAGAGCCGCATGGTCTTGAGAATGGGGGTGGCAGCACCGCTTCGAGAAGACGTGTTTCGAAAGGAAGCGACGACGTATGATCAGAACGTTCAAGCAAGTGTCCCGTGAGAGATCTGATTGGAAGAGGAGCCGCCGTCAAGCAGTGCAGTTTGCCTGTATTGTGTGTTTCACCACGCCTTGTCGAAAACTCTAAGGGTGTCTCAAACAAGACCGCCGATGCGAAATGGAAGTGCCATTCAAACGTGTAGCTGATGCATCGCTGATCTCTGACCAACAGGAGGACGGACATTTCACACGTCTGTTTAGTTTCAACGCGAGGCGCCCTCAATATGTGTACATGCTGGAAGTGCTTACTGCGAGTTGGCACGGCGATAAGGCGGGAGCTACACTTTGAACGCGGCACCCACTTTAGCCATGTAATTGTAGGAAGCGTTACAGTCGAATGTGGGTATCGCAGAGGGGAGTGCCACCTTTTGAAAGCAGCACCCCCTCCAGCCGTGTAACTGTTGGAAGCATTAATCATAAATGTGCGCGGCGCCGAGGCGAGATCCCCATGTTGAAAAGGCACCGCCCTTCATCTGCATCACTCTCAGAACCTTTTAAGACGAGCCTGCGTCGCGGTAGGACAAGAGCCAGATTTTGACACCCTCCCTCCACCAGAGTAACTGCTGCACGCTCGTAAGACAAATGCGCGCGGCGCTGAGGCTAGAGCCGCATTTGAAGCCGCGCTTCTATCAGTGTAACGGTTTGAAATGTCAAGCTCCGGAGCCCTAGGGGGGGCGACAACGATGAAGAAAGTTTCGGATTGAGAAAAGTGGTTCGCGCTGGGGCGAGACGAACAGCATCAGAAGGATCTGAAGTGGAAGGAGCGGAAAGAACAGGGTGACCATGGGAAGACTGAAGAGGGGAAATGATGGGCGGGAGCCCGATGAAGCAAGACTCAGATCCAGAAGAGTGGCCCATGCTGGGGCGAGAGCGCCATTCTGAACGACGGGAGCAAGGCGCCGATCCAAAAATGAGGCCCACGATGCAGCGGGAACACGATCTTGAAACACCGACTACAATTTTGATGCAAAAAGCATGAGGAAACAACAACAAGTTTTGACATCCTGCGAGTTAAGAGCAACATGCGGAGGGGGCGGGAGATCTTCCGGACGACTTCAGTGGAGGAGGGAGAGTAGTCAGAGGAAGGGAGCCGAACGGTCATTCACTGTCCCTGTGCGCGTGGTTGAGATGAGGTTTCGCGGTTCGGATTGTTGTGATTGTTGTGTTCGTTGTTGGTGTTGTTGTTGTTGTTGTTGTTGTTGTTGTCGTTGTCGTTGTCGTTGTCGTTGTCGTTGTCGTTGTCGTTGTCGTTGTCGTTGTCGTTGTCGTTGTCGTTGTCGTTGTCGTTGTCGTTGTCGTTGTTGTTGTTGTTGTTGTTGAACTCCTCTCACTTTTGAAGAATAATTATTGTAGATTCCCCCCGTCCGGTGCACATTGTTTTTTCGATTGAAGTGCCCTTCCTGGGGCTCGCACCCTGTTTTCTATCAGGGAAAGTCTTGAGGGTCAAACTGTGTCGTTGGCCCCCAGTTTACAGCAGCAACGGTTCCCGCCTGAGACGTCCTCACAATTTAGCCAGGACCCCGCTCCCGCCCGAGACTTCCTCGCGTGTTATTCAGGAATCGCGCTCGCGCTTGGGACTATAATTTTTTCTCCCTTCGCTCTGGAGTCGCGCTCTCGCTGGAGATGTGCTTGCAATTTACTTAAGAATAGAGCCCTTGCGTTGGAATTGTTTGCAATTTACTCAAGCGCCGCGCTCCCGACACCCAGGCACCCAGGAGTCGCGCTCACGCTTAGGACTCGCTCACAGATTACATAGGACTCGGGATCTCGCTGCCCTTCGTGGCCCCGTTGCAGCCCTTCGTGGTCCCCTCGCTTTGTTTCGTGGCCCCGTTGCAGCCCTTCGTGGCCCCCTCGCTGCTCTTCGTGGCCCCGTTGCAGCCCCTCGTTGCCTCCTCGCTGCCCTTCGTGACCCCGTTGCAGTCCTTCGTGGCCCCCTCGCTTTGTTTCGTGGCCCCGTTGCAGCCCTTCGTGGCCCCCTCGCTGCCCTCCGTGGCCCCGTCGCAGCCCTCCTTGGCCCCGTTGCAACCCTTCGTGGCTCCCTCGCTGCCCTTCGTGCCCCGTTGCATCCCTTCGTGGCCCCCTCGCTGCCCTTCGTGGCCCCATATATGTATGCCCTTCGTGGCCCCCTTTCGTTCGCGCCCGTCGTGACCCCATATGCATCTGTCCTACGTGGCCCAGTTGCTACCCTCAGTGGCCCCATCGTTGCCTTCTGTGGCCCCGCATTGTCTGCCCTTCATGGCCCCCGCTCGTTCGCGCTTTTCGTGGCCCCATACGCATTCCCTTCGTGTCCCCGCTGTTGCCCTTCGTGGCCTACTTCGTGTCTTCGTGGCCCTGCTGTCGTTCTTTTCCGCTCTCGCGTTCGCTCGTCGTCGTCGTCGCCGTCGTCGTCGTCGTCGTCGCCGCCGTCGTCGACGTCGTCGTCGCCGTCGTCGTGGTCGGTCCCCTGTCCGTCCCTCTTGGGGTCGGGTCGACGGTCCGCGGCCGCCCGCCGATCAGCGCTGCCGCAGGCCAGGCCGACGGTCCGCGGCCGCCCCGCCGCTTGCGGGGGCCCGGCCTGCAGGAAGAAAGGTATACCCCCTAAAAGGGGTTCGATCGAAGACGAATAGGGCGGGTATCGAGGGTTTGGGAAATTGGCGTTATTGGACACTCGAGCAGATAAGGGCGAACAGTCTGAAAATGATTGTTGTTGTTGTTGCTGCTGCTGTTGTTGTTGTTGTTGTTTTTGCTGTTGCTGTTGATGTTGCTGTTGCTCTTGCTGTTGCTGTTGCTTTTGCTGTTGTTGTTGTTGGTGAATACGCATTTCTAAATAATTATTGATGGTGCCCGGAAGCGTTCCGCGCGCTCTCGCCTTGATGCGGCTACATTTTCTCTGAAAACGAGACTCCCGCTCGAGCGTTGGCTTGAGCCTGAATGTGGGCCCTTAGAGGCCCAGCTACGACAACAACGGCTCCCGCTCGATATTGCCGCACAGTTTACCCCGAGACACCCTGGCCAGAGAGGCCCCCGAACTCAGGAACGGCGCTCTCGCTCGAGACTTCCACGCAATTCAATGAGTTTTGCGGAGGCCCAGCCACGACGACAAGGGCTCCTGCTCGATATCCTCGCGATTTACTCGGAGAGCCCCTGGCCAAGAAGGCCCCCGAACTCAGGAACGGCGCTCTCGCTCGAGACTGTCCCGTAATTCAGACAAGTTGGTGGAGGCCCGGACGCGGCGACAAGGGCTCCCGCGATATTTCTTTTGTATTCCGAAATCCCTTGGCCAGAGAGGCCCCCGAACTCAGGAACGGCGCTCTCGCTCGAGACCTCTTCGCACTTCAGTCAGTGGCCGGCAAAAACGAGATTCCCCCCGACAGGGGGTGCAATCGAAGACGAAGTGGGCGGGTACCGAGGGTTGGGGTATACGGAATGCAAGACACGCGTGCCAGTAAGAGCGAGCAGTCTTAAAATGATTGTTGGATGATAATTACTAAACAGTTCTTATTGTTGGACGCCTTAAAAGCGCCCTGGCGCTCTCGCCTAGGCGCCGGCTGCATTTTCATTGAAAATGAGGCTCACGCTCGAGCGGTTTGGGGGGCCGCCAAAACTGGCCCCCCAACAACAACAACGCTCCCGCTCGAGACTTCCTCCTTTTGTACTCAGGGCTGATGTTCTAGTTCGCCCCCCGAAAGCCGCCGTCCTAACAAAACCAGCGCTTCCGCTCGAGACTTCCTCCCGTTTTACCTTGGACTGAGAATGCCGGTGGCGGGAGGGTACTCTGGGTGGGATATCAATCGAGGGGTGGGCGACTAACCTTCCGACGGAGCTTGCCCATCTACCCCCTCCTCCACCTCCTCCTCCTCCTCCCCCTCTTCCTCCTCCTCTCTTCCTCCTCCAACCCTACCTCCACCCGTTCCTACAGCACGTGCCCAACCCCCCCCTAAGCGGATTCAAGGGGGGGGCGATTATTGCCTCATCCAGAGTACAGTGGAGGCCCATGCCAGGAAACACCCTGCTTGCCTCCAGGGTGTCCTGGGTTTCTTGGGTGTCGATGGTTTTGCGATGGAAAGCGTAACGTTCCCACACCAGAAATCACTTGGACGTCCTGGGGTCTTAGGGTTGGGTTTCTTGTGGGCCATTTTTTGTGTACTGGCCTCCATCCAGAAACGATGCCCAGACGACTTGCCCTGATCAGGGATGTGAAGTAGAATTCAGTGGAATGAAGGGTTGGGCAAGGCGTCCTACCCCAAGAGGGGGGAGGATGGAGTACGAATCGGAGGAGTAGCAGGAGGAGCATGATGATGATGATGAGGAGGAGGAGAAGGAGGGAAAAGGGGAAGGGGGAGGAGGGACGAGGAAGGAGGAGGACCAGGCGGATGAGGAAGAGGAGGAGAATGAGGAGGAGGAGAAGCAGGAGGAGGAGGGGGTGGGCAACCAGAAAAGCCAGAGGCCTCTTGGATGCCTCTCGGAGTCTCTTCGGATTTCTTTCGAGGGTTTCTTGGGGTCCTCTTGGGGCGTCTTGGGGGGGTCTGTTGGCGGTGACCTCTTGGGGCGTATTGGGTGCCTTTGGGTGGCCTCTTGGAGCCTCTTTGAGTCTCTCTGAGTCTCTTGGGAGCCTCTTTGGGGCATCGTGGGGGCATTGTGGGGGCCTCTTGGGCCTCCTGGGCACCTTAGGGCCGCCTTGGGGCGCCCTTGGAAGCCTCGGGGGCCATCTTTAGGCAATCTTGGAGGAGATCGATCAATGGAGGGGAGCTCCCTAATCAGAGTTCCCCCCCTGGGAGGCCAATATGTGTCCAACACATTCTTTAGTAAAACCAGCGATTCGCCGAGGTCTCTTGGGTGCTTTCGGGGGCTTTGGGGGATCCCTTGAGGGCCTCGTGGGGGCCTCTTGGGGGCCTCGTGGGGGCCTCCTGGCACATCTTGGGGCCGTCTCGAGACACCCTTTGGAGCCTCGGGGGCAGTCTTGGGTCCATCTTGGAGGAGGTCGATAAAAAGGAGGGGGGGTCCTTGATCAGGGCCTCCCCCCAGGAGGTCACAATGAGGCCAACACATCAGTTACATCAACTATTGTGGCCTTCTCGCCGATGTCTCTTAGGACGTCTTGGGTGCCTCTGGGGAGCCTCTTGGAGTCTCTCGGGGGTCTCTTGTCAGCCACTTGGGGGCATCCTGGGTGCCTGAGAGTGGCCTCTTGGGCCTCCTAGGCACCTCTTGTCTTGGGGCGCCCTTGGGAGCCTCGGGGGCCATCTTGGAGGAGATCGATCAAAGGAGGGGAGTTCCTGACTTGGTCCCCCTCCCCCCAAGAGGCGCAAAACCTGAGTAAGATCAATGATGTGGGTTTCTTCGCCGAGGCTGTTTTGAACACTCTGACACCTCGCGCCCCCCCCCCCCTCCAGACCCAGGGAGACGGAGTAGGGAGAGGGGTCAAGCCACCCTCTTAGATAGGAAGCCGTATAGCTCATTCCCACCCGCCCTCCCAACACATAAGGAACACCCGAGCCTCAGCGTGTTCAGCGGTCGTCTTTGGATGGGCAGCTACTGGGAACCATCACCGAGCCCATGTGGGCGACGTTGGGGCGATGTGCGCCACGTGCCAGGTGCGCCACGCACGCAGGTACCCTTAGGGCCCAAGCGTGCCAGGCACGCCTGGTGCGTCAGATGCGTTACGTGCCTCCGCGTGCGCCAGGTGTGCCGCATACTTCAGCAGCGCCAGGTGCGCCACGTTCGGGGCACGTGCAGTCTGCGTCAGGTGCGCTTGCGCACGTGACAGCACACATCGGGAAACATGCCGGCCCCCACCATCCTTGTCGAAAACCAATGCCCATCATTGTGTCTGGTGTGCCTGCGCACAGCAGGCCATACGCCACTACCTTCGCCGTCCCTGTTAGAACCAATTGACAGTGATCGCAGGGTGGCCGCGCATGATCCAGATTTAGCCGCGAGGTGCATGTTGCATTGTTTTTTGTCAGGGATGGTAGCCCTGCGCACAGCAGGCAATCTGCTGACACCCCCGCCGTCCCTGCCCAATAGAAAGTGCTCGCGGGCCTCACGAACATGACTCCAGACTTTGCCCCAAAGTGTATTCCTTTTTTGACAGGGATGGTTGGGGGGGGGGGGCGCATCGGGTTGGTTGCGCATGCTCCGAATTGAGATGCAGAGTGTGTGTGTGTGTGTTCGTGTTGTTTTTCGACAAGGGTGGTGGGGGTCCTCATGGGGTCCTCATTGTTCCTGGTTGGCTGCCGGTCGCCTGGGGGAGGAGGTGTATGTATATTAGTAGGGAGCACTGATGAGCCCTTCTATGAAGGGGAAGACGGGGGTTGAGGGAGGAAGCGCTCTAAACCACTCACGCCCTCAAGGGCTGGTGGGAGTTCTCGGCGGCGCCGCCTGGGGGGCCCATCACCGATCCACGAACCCCGCGCCAGATACTGTAGGCTTACAGTGGAAACCCATGCCGAGAAACACCCTGCTTGCCTCCAGGGTGCTCTAGATATCTTGGGTTTCGATGGTTTTGCCATGGAAAGCGTGACGCTCCCACACCAAAAACTATGGACGTCCTGGGGTCTCAGGGTTGGGTTCTTGTGGAAGGTGTCGTGTGGTCGAGCTCATACTGTACAGTCGACCCGCAGTGTAAGGATGGGCAACCTTCTCAAGGGTATCCTTGCATCCTTGCCTCACCGGTCCATCTTTGGCCACTTTCGTTGGCCGCGCCCCGCTCGAAAAGCTTCGAAACGGGCGTCCAAGGCCCTTGCATCCTTATCGCGCATCCTTGTCACACCAGTTGACTTTGTGCAGGGGTTGCCTTCCAATGAAGGGAACGGGTCCTGTGGGAAACGGGTCTTGAGGTTTTCGCCCTGTTCGGGCTCTCGGCGCCCTCCACGGGGACCCGAGGCCGTCAGCAACTGGCTCGGGGTGCGGAGGGGCGTCTTGGGGGAGGGCTCCGGGGCCCCGGGGCCCGGACTGGCAGGCAGGGCAGGCAGGCAGGCCCAGGACAAGGGCGAATCGTTCCCGAACGTGCTGGAACAGTATGCGCACACCATGCTGGAGCTCTCTGGTTGATGTCCGCGGCGCAGTATGCATCCTCCGAACACCCGGCTCGCAGAGATTTTCGATCTGTCATCTCCGAGTTTGTCTTCATCCTGCCTTAGACTTAGGCTTAGCATGATAGGGGGAAGGCGAGGAGGTGAAGGGAGGAGGAGGAGGAGGAGGAGGAGGGGGAGGAGGAGGAGGAGAACGAGGACGAGGACGAGAACGAGGACGAGGACGAGGACGAGGAGGAGGAGAAGGAGGAGGAGGAGGACGAGGACGACGAGGAGGAGGAGGAGGAGTAGGACGAGTTGTTCACTCCCACACGCCCTCCCATCACGTCACCAGCACCCGAGTCTCATCATAGGCAGGAGCCGCATCGACAGCCGTTGGGAACCAGTGCAGACGCCAGCCAGGTGCGCGACGCCCGCGAGAGATGCCGCGCGTGCCATGGCACCCTCATCGTCCCTGTCAAATGACTGCAAAACTATCGTGGACTTCCGGCTCATGGTCCAAGTTTTTGTAAACAACGTGTGGTTTGTGTTTGTTTGTGCAAATATTTGGTGGGTTTTCGCACCTGGGACAATATGCTGCCCCCCTTCCCCCCCACTTCGTCTCCGGTACAATAAACAATGCAGACTGATCGCGGGGTGCCCAACCATGATCTAAATGTTGCCTCAAAGTGAAGTTTGTATTATTGTTTGGCAGCGATGGTTGCGAGAGTCACCGACTCCGGGCTAGGGAACGGTGGATTGGGGGAGGGGGTGCATATGTGCTCCTCCCCCGTGAAAACAGAATTTGGACGGGGAAAGGCGTCTGATCACCTCAGCCTTAAAAGGGCTGATGGGATTACCCCCTACCTCCTAACCATCCTCTTCCCTACTTGAAAATCGCACCGTTTTGCATGGCGTGGGCCCAGCTGGTTGGGTTGTCCCCATCCCCAGTGGGGGGTGGGCACTACGCATTCAGGTTCCATGTTTGTTGTCCCCTTGTGGCCCCTCGGCCACGGTGTGTGCAGGAGGCGAGGCATGTCACCCTCCCCCGACAGGCAGGTGGTTGGGTTTGAGGTTGGCACGCTGATTCTCCATAGCCCCTGAGGGGGGCTGCCCCGCACAGGGAGGCCACTCCAGAGCAGGCTCCCCGGGGGCTGCCAGCCAGGGCTGGGCCATGGGGGTCCCCAACTGGTAGCTCCTGGCCGTGACCATGCCGCACCCGAGGCTCATGGTGGCCTGCTCGCAGACCTGGCAGTGTGGTCAGCGATCCTCCAGGCCTCCTCGTCCCCCCTACTTCCTCCCGCCTCATCCTTCCCTCCTTCTTGCAGAAGCTAGATCGACATAATAATGACATCGGCATGCCAGATGTTGCCCCGTGGGGATCTCTTGTCCCCTGATGGACCCAGGGGCCCACAGAAGCAAATCATCGACGAGGAATGTGCACCAATGTTTCTTGTAGAACGAGTTCTTATCGTACGTGTCTAGTGTACACCTCCTCCCCTCCTCCCTTCCTCCTCCTCCTCCTCTTCCTCCTCATTCTCATCCTCCTCCTCCTTTCGGTAGGCTGCCCGTCAGGCGACCCCTTCCAGCCACTCCCGCCGCACCGCGGCCGCGGGGCCCCACGTCGCGCAGGTTCCCGGCAGGACCGAGAACATCAACCTCATAGTCGATGTTAAAGGCCCGCGTGGGCGCGGTGGGGGGACCAGATATTATCCATGGGATTTTTGTTTGTAAGCCGGTGCGTTTTTCACCGCTTTCGGCTCTATGCGGCCGCTTTCGGGCCCCAGGATCATCAGACATCGGATCTGGAACGGGAAATTGCCGCTGAGGAAGTGGTCGGTTCCCGGTTGTTCTCCAGCAGTTGCGCCCAGCCTAAACCAGGAAGCCAAACGATGAGGAGCATCTCGCTTCTCGGTTCTCTCTCTCTCTCTCTATCTTTCATCCCCGTCCTCATCTACCTTTCCCGGCCAGTTCTAGGATGGGGCAGCCCCCTTCCCACTAGTTTGGCAGCTGGGAATTTCCATCATCAGGCCTTCATGCAACTAAGAATCATGAGCAAGTCAAACGACGATGATCATCCTGCTCGGACGAGAAGGGAGGGAGGCGGGCGGGAGTGGGAAACGTGGGGAGAATGAAAGCTGTTGCGCGCAGCCGGTTTCGGCCAGGCCGCTGGGCACTTTCCTGGATGCATGTTCGTTCGAGGCGCCAGGAACACCAGCGACCCCCTTCTTCCCGGTCCGCCCATATGGGGTGTAGACGGGATCGGAGGATTGCGCCGCATCGCCGATGAATCGGCGATACGGTGCGATCTGGAGTACTTACCCTGCTTGGATATACGATCGCTCCTTGCGCTGGGAGGCCGCAGGGACACTGGCTGCATGCAGCTGATCCGCCATCCCCCCCCCTCGGGTATCACGCCTCTCCCGTCCAGCCCTGCGAGGGGCGCGCCCTTTTTGTTACACATATCCGAACGGCCTCCGGCCCATCACGCCACCATGCCAGGATTGTGGGTCGTAGTTCTCATGGACGCTTCTTGGGGTCTGTTCGGAGCGCTCTCGGGGGCCTCATGGAGGCAGTTTTGGGGCCTCTTGGTTCCTCTTGGGGGCCTCTACAGGGCCTCTATAGGGCCTCTGGGCTTTCTGAAGGCCCCTCGGGGCCGAGGGCTCGACATGTCCGTTTGGGTCGTCCGCCCATCAGGGCCCCTTCGTAGAGCCGTCCTTGGGCCTCTTGGGCCCTCACGGGCCGTCTTGGAGTTGTGGGGATTTTTCTGAGCCCCTTTGGAGGCCTCTTGGGCTGTCTTGGGGCGATCTTGTGGGCTTCGAGGGCCGTTTCGGAGCGTCAAGCCTAAAAGGTGAGAACGCCAACAATTTTCAAAAGCTGTAGGAAAATCAATGATTAAGGCCACTTGGGACCCTCTTTGGAGGCCTCTTGGAGGCCTCTTGGTGGCCTCTCGGGGCGTCTTGGAGGCCTCTTGAGCCGTCTCGGGGCCATCCCAGGCGTCTTGGGGTGATCTTTGGGTGTCTCGGGGCCCTCACGGATGGTTTGTGCTTGCACGTGAAGGAAGTCAAGAGGGGTTTTCATTATGTCGCCCCTTTGGCTCCGCTCCTTCTTGCATCGCATAGCTTCTCTGGTCCAGAGTCGAGGGATGGGCGCCATCCCTGAGGGGCGGCCGCGCCGCTGGCCTGGGTGGTAGTGGCGCTGGAGGCCGCGGCCTACGCTGGGGCAGGGGAGGGCCCGACGCGGGCGGCCTGCCCTGACCCTCGTGCCCGGCCTGTCCTGCGTGTCCAGAGGCGGCGGCTGGCCCAGAGGCCGCGGCCTGCCCGGCTTGCGAGCCGCCTCCCCGCGCGGCTTGCCTCGGCCTGCGAGCCGCCGCCGGGCGCGACCTGCCCGGCCTGCGAGGCGGCCGGCGGCGACGCCGGGCGAGAGGGCGGCTAGGAGGCTCGCTGGAGCGCTGCCCAGAGGCCTGGTGCACTGGCTGGTGGGAGTTCCCGGTCGCAGGCATGACGACGCTCGTGTGGTGGCTCCTCAGCGTCGTGGGGCGGAGGTGGTGGACTAGAGCGCTCCCAGTGGAGCCTGGGGTCTGCCGATTCGCCGGCGACGACGTCGATGACGCATGGGTGCTGCTGCACTACGTGGCAGAGGGCGGACGGGTCATCCTGCCCCCAGAGGTTGACATCTACGTGGAGGACATGAGCTGCGGCAGGGCCGAGACCTGGCCTGCCCGACCCATCCCGCTGGCGCAGCGGATGGGCAGGATGCGGAGGCTGTATCGCTTCGAGGAGGCGCTGGGGCCTGAGGATCGGGCCAAGACGCTGGCGCGGGGCCGTCAGGCGGCGCTGGATGCAGAGGCGGCGTCGCCTGAGCCGAGGGAGGCCGGGGCCGTGAGCGGCCAGCGGGTCTCGTGGCAGGAGGCCGCTGGCAGGCGGCTGGCCGCGGAGCGGAGGGGCCTGCTGCACCTGAGCATGGCCGTGGCTCGCCTGGCGGGGACGCCGCTGGAGGCTCCTGCTGGGGGTGACGCCTGGGTCGGCCGCCGTGGCGTGCCCGACGATGTGATCGGGGCGGAGGTCGACGTGGCCAAGACTGGAGGCCTGAGCTTCGAGGACGGGCCTGAGGCGTTCGGTGTGCTGAGGACAGCCGACGGTGGCACGGGGCGACTCGGCCGGCTGGACGCGGGGTCGGACGCTGGGCGCCTGGCAGAGGAGGAGGCTTTCAGGCATGACCTAGGCAGGAGCCAGGCGCGTGCCAAGGGCCCCGAGCGCCGACGCACTGCGGCCGCGTCGCCGCTCGAGGGTGAGGAGCCCGCCGGGCCCCTGCGCGGCACGGCTATGCCAGAGCTGGCGCGGCCGCTCCTGGCGGGGCCGCAGGGCGAGCAACGTGACGCCCTCGCCCGCGCGCTCTGGGTCTTCTACGACGAGCAGGGCGGACGGGACAGACGATGGCGAGACGTGGTAGGCGAGTCGAGGCAGGGGCGCCGCCCAGACGCACGGGTGGGCCAACCGCCTGGGGCTCTCCACATGCTCGAGCACATGGTGAGGCACGAAGGCGACCTGCGCCTCGAGTCCGACCTCGCCGTATGCGTGAGGGGCCGTGGGGAGAATGACTGAGTGGTGCAGAAGCTGAGGACGATCGTGGAGGCCTGGTACCAGGGCTTACTGTGTGTCCAGCTGAACATGAGCGGCCTGATGATGGTGGGGAAGATGACTCACCGCGGGTCCGCCACGCTGGAGGCCTACGGAGACCTGCCCAAGCCGAGCTGGTCGAACGCGGACATCTTTGCGGACGTGAGCTCGGAGAAGGACGTCTCGGGGTCAGAGCTCAGGGGCTACATCTACCAGGGGGCGCAGAAGACGTACGAGGTGGAGCAGGCGCAGAATCGGGCAGGCACGCTACGCGAGGTGCCTACAAGGACCGTCGGCGGAGCAGAAGGAGCTGGAGGCGACGCAGCAGGTGCGGGGCGTGGTGGCGGCCGAGGCGGCCGCGGGCGCGGCCGGGCCAGGGGCGTCGCCTCCGCGGGGCCATGACGGCCCCCGGGCCTGGGGGGACCAGCCCCTCCCCCGGGCCCTTTTTGCCGGGGCACGACGGCGGCCGCCTGTCGCCCTCGCGCGGAGCCCGCAGCTTCCTGCCGCTCCCGCTGCTGGGCGACGCTGGCCGCCGAATTCGCGGCAGGTCTTGCAGGGCGAGGCAGTTCGGCCGTGAGAATCGGATTGCGGCGGAGGTCAACGGCATCGTCGATGCCGTTAACTGGATGTCGGGGTACGACTCGCTTCCTGGCCCAGCCAATGACATGCAGCGGGATGTACTTGCGCGCTTCGAGGGCCTCGTTCGGTGCCGGCAGCCGGACGCCAAGTTGCAGGATCCGCAGGCGGCCCTCCGGGAGCTGCTGCGGGGCCGCTCGCCATACGACGGGCGCAGTGGCCCGACGACGGTCGCCTCCTACAGTGCAGGGCTCGTCAGCATGCCGATGGACTTGAGCGACTGCCCGCGTCTAGAGGACCTCTTGCCTGGCGGGGCCCTTACTTTCCTGCAGGAGCGCCATGAGCGCATGTTGCGAGAATCACCCTTGCCGACTGACGTCGAGCCATACTTCGACTCGGTCCTCAAGTTCAACCACAAGGAGTACCGCGGTCTGGTGCGCCGGCTGTTGTCGGCTGGCATTCTGGGATGGACTCTAACACCGAAAGAGAGAATTGAGATGTTTTTCGTGTGGAAGGATGGGCGGCGCCGACTTCGCCTCATAGTCGACGCCCGCCGTACGAATGCCCACTTCAAGGACCCTCCTGGGGTGGAGCTTTTGAGCAGCGAGGGCCTTGCCAGAATCGAGGTGCACGTGCCAGACGCGGGCTTCTCGAACTACGAGGACCTCCGCGCCGCGCTGGAGGCGCAGCAGGTGTACATCGGCATGGCGGACGTGAAGGACTGCTTTCATCGGGTGCGTATTGATTCGGCCCTCTCGCAATACTTCTGCCTGCCGCCGGTCAAGGCTGGGGCTTTTGGCGTGACCGAGGTCGAGGGGACCAATGTGCACGCGTCGACGGCCATCTACCCTTGCTGGCAGGTGCTGCCCATGGGCTTCAGCTGGCCCCTCTACTTCGCCCAGCGGGCCAACGAGGAGGTGAGCCGCCGCAGCAGCGCGCTCCTTCGGGGGCCCGGTCTTTCAGACCATGGGCCACCGCTCGTGTTCGCGCCGGGCAGAGCGTCCGAGGAAGTCAGGCACTACGTGTACGTTGATAACTTGGGGGTCTTCTCGCTTTTCTCTGAACTCGTGAGCGGCGTGATGAACCAGCTGACAGGCGAGTTCACCAAGCTGAGCCTACTGCTGCACAAAGACGAGCTGGTGCCGGACAAGGCGGTAGCGCTGGGCACGGAGATCGACGGGGGCCAATTGCGCACTCGTGTGACCAGTGATCGGTTCTGGCGCTGCCGCCAGGCCGTGCGAGGCCCCCTAGCCCGCCGCCGTGTCAAGGGGTGGGCCGTGGAAGCAGTGCTGGGCCACCTAACCTTTTGTGGCCTCTGCTCGCGCGGCACCTTGTCAGCCTTCAATTCAGTCTACGGCTTCGCGCGAGCCCACTACGACGAGGCGGCCGTGCTATGGACTGAGGCGCGGCAGGAGCTGGCGGCCTTCAGCTCTTTGATGTACTTCCTGGAATCATATTGGTGGCTACCTTGGAATCCCTTGGTGCAGCAGTCAGATGCCAGTCTTCACGGCTACGGACTGGCAAGGGCCTTTTGGCCGCGGGAGCTGGTGGAGTCAGTCGGGCGCGTGCCTGAGCGAGCCCGCTTCCGCCGGCGCTGCGCGCACAGTGCCCGCGAGGCTGCGCTCTGTGCAGCTGGTTTCAGCATGGGCGAGAGTGGAAAATGGGAACTCAAGGGCCTTCCTGAAGATGAGGAGGAGCTGGGCCAGTGGGACGTTGTGAGGGACTTCCCGGAGGTGCCCGCCCAGGGGCTCCGCGCAGGTCTGTGGGAGCCCTGCTTCGCGAGAGCCTGGCAGCACCCTGAGGGCGTCCTGACCTTAGAGGCCCGAGCCCTGGTCAGCAGCATACATCGTATCGCCACCACGGTGTTTGGGTCCCACATACGTCAGTTGCTGCTCTGTGACAATATGTCGGTCGTGCTAAGCTTCAATCGAGGGAGGAGCTCCTGTTTCAACTTGTTGGTCCAGATTCGTCGATTTCACGCTGTCTGTCTGAGCCGAAATATTCGTTGTTCGGTTCGTTGGATACCCAGTGAGCTCAACTGTGCCGACCTCCCCTCACGGTTATTTGATCCTGACGGCGCAAAGTCCACCCTTCTGGCTGAGCTGTTGGAGCTCGAGGGCTCCCAGGCGGGCTCAGAGCGGCCTCCCGCCTGGTCCGCACCTGAGCGGGTAGCCGGTGGCGCCGCGGCCCGCGATGCTGCCTGTGTGCCCGCGGGCGCCAGACGGGCGCGGCCGCTGCCTCGGCCCCCTGCAGACCAGACAGGGCGCGAGGCCAGGGGCGGGGCGCCGGCGCACACGGCGGCTGGCGCCGTCTCGCCTGAGGCCTGGCCTGGGGCCGTCTGCCCAGGGTCAGGAGGCGGGATGCCCGCGGCAGCTTGCCCCCTTGCCGCCAGTGGCGCCGCGGCCGTCGCCGGCAGCTCGGCGGGAGCACCAGCTGTGCGAGTCGGAGCTCCTGAAGACAGCGGTGCAGGGCCGCCCCCTGCCGCGGAGCTGGGGGCCGATGGCGGAGGACCTGAAGGAGATGCCTGTGCCAGTGGAGCCCGCGCAGGGAGCGCGAGAGAGCGACGGCTCCTCCGACAGCGGGAGCTCCGAGCCCGAGGTCGAGACCGGCGCCGCGCGGCAGCGCAGGCTCGCGCAGTCGCACGGGCGCCTTGCCCGCCACTACGGGATGACCACTGGCAGAAAGGGGCCCCCTCACCTGGAGAGGGAGGCCGAGTGGCCCCGTCGCTGCGCGAGTACCAGAGGGCTGCGACCATTGGCGAGGTCATGAAGAGCAGGGACGATGCCATGGTAACCTCGGCGTTGGTGAGCCAGCTGACCGGACTGCACCAGACTGGGACTCGCCCCTCCTGGGCCGAGAGGCTGATGGTCGGCGTCCTGCACTTCAACCCCGACTGGTCGAGCTACGGTGCCTGGCGCCTCCCCCCGGGCTGGAGTTTCTCAACCCTGAGGCTCTCCCCGGAGGAGGAAGGCCCGTGGGAGAGAGCGGGCCTGGTGAAGGTGTCGCTAGAGTCAGACTCGCCTTGGATGCGCTTCTTGGGCCCTGTGCTGTGTCAGATGAAGAAGGAGAAGCACCCCGAGTACCCGTGGAACTTCACGTGTCCAGAGTACCGCAGGAGGTTCAGCCTACGTCTCCAAGACCTGCCAGCAAGAGCCGAGTTGGTGCCGTATCAGGTTTGCCTTTCAAGGGCCCTGGTATGCATGGCGAGGAGGTGGGGGCGGCTGGCCGAGGTGCAGACACGCTGGCAGTGGAGAGCCAAGCGCAGCGTCGTCCGCTACGAGAAGCACGCGCGCCTGGCAGCCACGTGGTCAACTCGGAGCCGCACGGTGCAAAACGTGTTCCTGGTCTGCGGGGTTCAGCTCGCGGACATCATTTCGGATCGCGCCTCGCCGCTCGACTTGCGGGAGCTCGACCGCGTCTGACTGGCCAATATGTGGCCGACTGCTTCAGCGGCAAAGGAGGCGTGGGTCGCGCCGCAATGGCCATGGGCGTGCCAGCCAGGTTCTGGGGCACGCTGCACGGGCCGGGCGGCGACCTCACCCGACGGAAGGTCCTGCGGGGCTTGTGCTCCGACATCGCCGCAGGCCGCGTCTTGGCCGTGATGCTGGCGCCGCCTTGCGGGCCCTGGACCACCGCTGCCGACCGGGTGGGAGCCATCCGCTCGGCATCGCAGCCCTGGGGACTTCCGCGGCATCTTCTGAGTGCAAAACAGCTGGCTCGCCTGGCATCGGGCAATAAGACCATGCGGGCCGCGCTGAGCGTCATCAGATGTTGCGAGAATTTCGAAGTCCCCTGCATACTTGAGCATCCTGTGAATTCACGCGTTTTTGTCACGAGAGAGGTTCTGGGGGTTGTAGAACGGGGGGCTGTTGTAAGATGTCTCGATCAGTGTCAGGAGGGGGCTCGCTGGCGCAAACGAACAAGATTTTTGTGTCTGAACATAGATGTTCAGGATAGCTGCTGCCTCGATCGTCGGTGTGGTCAGATCAATGGTATTTGTAACAAGTCTGGCCGTCCACACATCGTGCTGGAGGGCAACGCCCCGAATGGTGCGAAATGGACCGCTACCGCTGCCGCCTATCCGCCAGCCCTCAATAGGAAACTAGCTAAAGTCCTTTTGAGTGAATGGCGCGCGTCGTTATATAATCGCCCTTGCCCACCCACCCAGTAAACGTTCTTGGGAACGGCTTGGGTTGACGGTGCCTCACAGCTGAGCGCAAGGACGCGCAGCCGTTCGTTCATCTGTGTCCCCGCCTTGAAAAGATCTCGGGACGTCCTGGTTTGTGCTTGCACGTGAAGGAAGTCAAGAGGGGTTTTCATTATGTCGCCCCTTTGGCTCCGCTCCTTCTTGCATCGCATAGCTTCTCTGGTCCCCCGCCCCCCCGAACCCTCTCAAGCATGCGTGCACACACATGCTCTGTCTCATTTTTCTCTCTGTGGTTGACGGTGCCTCACAGCTGAGCGCAAGGACGCGCAGCCGTTCGTTCATCTGTGTCCCCGCCTTGAAAAGATCTCGGGACGTCCTTGTCTTGGGGGCCTTCTTGGGCCCGAAATCGTCACGCGCACGACAAGCCGCTTGGAACCCCAGGGGCCACTTGGCAAACCTAAAGAAGATTTGGCAATTTGGGTTCCGGGCCCCTTACGAACACTCAGGACCGAGGATCCAGGCTCAGGGGATGAGGCGCAGGACCTGAGGACACGCCCTGGGGATAACGGGCGTGGCGGGGGGGGAGTGGGAGGGTGTCGGCCACTTCACGAGTCTCGTCAGCGCCGTCTTGGAATACTTAAGAATATGGGTAAGTCCCAGACGGCGTTGGCGTGAATCGTGGCGTGACCAGGGGGGTGTGCGGGGCTGGTCGCGGGCGTTATCGCGAATAGTGCAGAAGTGGACTCAAGACGGCGGAAGTAAGAATCGGCCATCCAAGAGGTTCGTTTTACAGTGGATTCAAGGTTTTTTGGAACGAACCGACTGACACGACCCCCAACCCTGAAGTTTTTTGGGAACCCCTTCTTATGATTTCAAAGTTGCCGCGGGACACAGGGGTCCGGCTCTTGAATGGCTGCATTTCTCGACATTCCAACTTTCGAGATTGAGGAAGGGAGAATGGTTGCTCCATCATTCCCGTTGATCGTTCCCTTCCAAAAGGGAGCTCTCTTGGAAAGCCGTCGCCTGGCCCACTCTCGCCAGCTCGATGGCTTCCGCTGCCCCGCATCAGTGCTGTCAGCACGGTGCCATGGGATCGCGCTCTCGGGCCGAGGCCTGTCCTTCGCCACGGCACTGCTCAAGGCGCTGCAGGTGGTCGGCAGGCGCGCCTCCTTTGCTGGAGGAGGCGGATCGAGACGGAGGGGGGATTCACCGGCCGAATCCAAGGCCCAGCCCGCCGCCCTCAAAAGAATTTTGAATTGCCTTGTCCCATTGACTGGTCAGGTTGTCTCTTCATTCGGAGGCGGTGCACCTTGTGCTCTCGTTTGCCAGTGTGTTGAGTATGTGCCGCAAGCGCCGAGGCCCGACTGCGACAACACAGGTCCGCGCGCTGTCGGTGCGACAGACTCCGCGGCAGCAGCAGCAGCAGCAGCAGCAGCAGCAGCAGCAGCAGTGGGACAGCCACCGTCGGCCAAACGAATGAGCCTTCGGCAAAACGCAGTTTGTAATGTTTTTCGCAAGGGATGGTGGGGGGGGCGGTGGCATTGCACACAGCAGGCACTACGCTGGCCCCCCCGCCGTCCCTGTAAGAAAGCCTGACTGCAAAGTGATCGCCGGGCGCCCGCGCAGGATCCAGATGTTTGTGCAGAGCGCACATTTTGCTGTGCGAGGGATTGTATGGGGGCATCGCACACAGCAGGCAATGATTATGCCGGATGTTGGAAGCGGTCTGGGTTGGTAGCCTCTCGGGTCGGGGAGGGGGTCTTGTATTGATTATGGCATTCGGCCCATCCCGACACCGTGCCTGGGTTGTGGGTCATATAGGCCTCTAGGATGTTCGTTGGGATATCGCGGGGGGCCTCGTGGAGGCCGTCTGGAGGCTTCCCGGGGGCGCCTTTTTGGGGACTCTTGGGGAGTCTCGAGGGCCTCTTGGGGGTCTCGTGGGGCCTCTGGGAGGCCTTTGGCGCCTTCTTTGGGCCTCCTGGGGGCCTCTTGGGGCGCAAGGCTCGGACTTTCCCTTCGTGTTCCTCCTCTTGGGCCTCTCTTGGGGTTGTCTTTGGGCCCTCTTGCACCTCCTGTGCCATTCTTGTAGGAGCCCACGGAGGCCGACCACCGCCCAACACCTTCCGTCCTGATGTTTGCCACGACGCGAAGTGATCCAGGTCCAGGGGTCAAGAGTCTTCCGCGGTCCTGTCCAGGGGTGCGCTCCAGCCAGAATGTCGAGGCGGATCCGGCCGCGGCGGCGAGAAGCCTCTCCGGAAGGCCAGAGGCCTCTCGGGAAAAGCCCAGCGTCCAGAGTGGTCGAGCCCTCTAGCTTCGGCCCTCGAAGGCTTGTGGCCTCGGGGGCCCGTTGCGCAGGGCCATGGCCAAGTACTACATCGGCGCCATGTTCAAGGAGCGGCGCATTCGCGGGCGGCGGGCAAGGACAGCGGACTGCAGGTGGTGGCAAGCAGGGAGGTGGCGGCAAGCCTGCGTCTGGGAACACCCCCGGGTGGCGAGGTCTACGGATGTGGTCCGCGCAGGGGGCCCCTGCTGACCTCCCGAGGGGCTCCAGGAGGTGGCAAGAGCCGACGTTTGGTAGCGCCCAGGGAGGCAGAGCTTGGCCAGGGCCCGAGTGCTCATCGCTAGTTGAAAGTGGGCGTTACTGGTTTCCCAGGTAACAAGCTGCTCCAGGCGTATTCTTATTTCAAGCTTCGAAGTTTGTGCCCCGTTGGACCCCGAAAGTAGCTCAGGGTTCTACGCTCGGCAGGAGGGGTGGAATTAGCAGCAACTGCGAAGGGGCTCTCGGGGTTCGTTCGTTTCTTTTCCCTGGCCCTCCCCACTGGCGCATGCTGCCCCTCCTGATGCATGTTGCCCAGCTGTTGATGCGCATGATACTTTTACACGGGCGTCTGCGATGGAACCGTCGGCTTGTCTCTATCGTCTTGACGATGTCGGTGTCGGCGTCGGGTGGGGCGCGCCGATGACGGCACCACCGCGGGGACCTTGTCGGGCCGGAAGCCGTCGTGTTCCACGCCTTCGACGTGCCGAGCGCCGCCGACGCCTGCGCCGCTTTGCTCCCGCGCGCGTTGGCCTGTCGGGGGTTGGGTTGCAGCAGGCCGCGGGCCGATCTGCGCCCACAGCGTGCGTTCGTGCGTTCAGTAATCGGTCTGTGGGTCACGGGGCCTGCTGCCTGCCACCTCGTCCCGTCTGCCCCCCTCGCCGCCAGCGCGTGTGAAGCCAGGGCGCTCTGGTTGGTCAGCGCACTTCTTGACCCATTTGCTTGCGGAGTTGTTCGTGGCAGAGAGAGAGAGAGAGAAACGCAGACAAGGAAAATAATGTCCTCCCGCCTCCGTCGTCCGCGCCCCCCCCGCCCAACACACACAGACTGATCCATCCCGCCCCCTCCCCCTCCCCCGCCCACTCCTCCCGCCTCGTCCGTTTTCCACATCCCTCATTCCTCGTCCCGCTCTTTCGCCACCATCGTTCTCCTCCTCCGCCCGTGCTCGCCCCTCCTTCATCACCAGAGCTCGCCCTCTTCGTCCCCCCTCTCGCTCATTCTTCTCCATGTTCCTCCCTTCTCCTCCGAATCATCCTCTTCCTCTGCGTCCGTGTTCTTCTTCCCGTCCTCCTCCTCCTCGTCCCTCCCCCCGACCATCCTTCCTCCACCCAGTAGCGTCTAATTCTATTCCTTGCCCTCTGCCCCCCTCTCCTTGCTTCCTCCTCATCGTTCTCTCTTCTCGCTCCTCCTTTCCTTCCTGTCTCCTCTGGATGTCCTGTTGCTCCTCGGTCTCGTCCCCCCCCCTCTCCTCGTTCTCACCGTTATTCAAGTGCCTCCTTCTCCAGATACGGATCGTGAACATGTCCAGCAGCCTCCACATGCTGGCGAGTATGGCGCGCGGCTTACTCACGGAGCGGACCAAGCAGAAGTTGGTCTTCGTCGAGCACCTCTCGGACCGCGTCCCGCGCTGGCGACGCGATGGGGGCGATGGTGATGGTGGCGTTGATAGTGGTGGTGATCATGATGATGGTGAGTGTGCCAGCGATGCTGCTGCTGCTGATGATGATGATGCTGACGAAGCTGATGACGATGATGGCGATGCCGATGATGATGGTGATGATAGTGATGGTGATGCTGTGGTGATGCTGTGGATGAGGGTGATGATGCTGACGTTTTCGACGTTTATAATGCAAGTGATGATGCTGGTGGTGGTGGTGGTGATGCTGATGACGGTGCTGATGATGATGATGAAGATGAAATTGATGACCAGTATGCTGCTGATGATGCTGATGATGACGATGATGGTGACAAAGATGATTCAGCCGATGATGTTGTTGGTGTTGGTGATGCGGTTGATGACTATGACCATGATGAGGACTATTATGATGATATTGATTGTGATGATGGTGATGTTGATGATGCTGATTGTGATGGTGATTGTGATTGCGATGGTGATGATAATGACGATGACGATGTCGATGACGATGATGAAAGGGGAGACGAGGTAGTGTTGGAGGTGGAGGAGGAGGAGAACCAGTGTAAACCTAAGGCGTATCAACGATGTTGCAATCAGCTCTCCTTCCAAGTTCCTCTTCATAGGTCCCCAGAAGTTTCTCAGTGGAAGTGTCCCGTTGGAAAACAACCATCTGAGAACCCGAATTCGTCACAAAACACAACCCTTTAGCCTTCAACGCCGCGAATCAACGTTACCATTGCGTCCTGACGTCCTGCACCGTGCCAGAATACCATTTCTGGGACTTCAACACAGCGAATCAACATGACTGTTGCGCCCTGGCAGTCCTAAATCGCGTTGGAGCATTTGTGGATGACGCCCAGAAGAAATTCGCTCAACGACTGTATCCGTTTCAGACGATTATGCGCGGTGTGAGGGCGATGGCCACTTTTTGAAACGAACCCGCCCTGCATCCAGACTCGTGCAAGTTCTTAAGACGAAGTTGCGAGCCGCTAGGGCGAGCGTCACATTTTGAGAACCACCCGCCCTTCATCCGTGAAGCTTTGGCAAACGTTCAAGACGAACGCGCGCGGAGCCACGGTAAGGACCACATTTTGAAAACGACCCGACTTCCATCCGCGAAGTTGCTGCAACGTTGTACGACGAATCTGCGTGGCGCTGAAGCGAGAGCCACTTTGAAGACCACCCGCCCCCCATCCGCGAATGCGCGCGGCGCTTCGGCGAGAGCCACATGTTGAAACCCGCCCGCCTTCCAACGTGAAACTCTGCGCCGCGCTGATGCGAGATCCACGTTTTGAAAAAAAGCTGCCCACCATCCGTGGAATGTTTGCGAACTTGTCAGACGAATGTGGGTGGCGCTCGAGTGAAAACCATACATCGAAAAGGACCCGCCCTCTATCCGTGAAGCCCTGGCGAACTTTTATGACGAATGTACTCGGCGCCCGAGCGCGGGCCACACATCTTGAAAGGGACCCGCGCTCCGTCCGTGAAGCTCCTTGCAGACTTTGGACAAGCGTGCGCGGCGCTGAGGCGAGCACAAGTTATTTCGGAACCACCCGATCTCCATCCGTAAAGCTCTTCGCACACTTTCAAGACGCCCGTGCGCGGCGCTCAGGCGAGAGCCACTCGTTTGAAAACCATCCGTTCTCCAACCGTGAAGTTCCTGCACATTTGTTTACGACGAGCGTGCGCGGCGCTGAGGCGAAAACCATTGTTTGAAAACTACCCGTTCTCCATCCATGAATCTCTTGCACACTCGAAAGTTGAACGCGCGCGGCGCTAAGGCGCGAACAATTTGTTTGAAAACCACCGCTCTTCATCCATGAAGGTCTTGTAATCTTTGAAGACTAATGAGCGCGGCGCTGAGGCGAGAGCCATACTTTGAAAAGTGCCCGCCCTCCATCCGTGAATGCGTCGTAATTTACAAGCCTCAGAATCGCGATGGTGAGAAAGTCTCAGGCGAAACGCCCTGCCCGCCATACCGACACGTCTCGGGTTGCGACATGGAGGAGTTAATTATACGTAAGTAGAAAGTGGAGCAGTAGAAGGAGGAGGAGGAGGAGTTCGAGGGAGGGGGCCAGGCTGACTGACGAGGACGGTAGAGAGGGCGAAATGATTGCGTCGCCCACGCCGCATCCCGAACTATTGTGTTTAATGTTTGTTTCAAAGCAGGCCAGATAGGGAGCCCCAGAGGGGGCCCAAACCCCCATGTTCCCCGCCTTGGCCTCCCAGCGCCGCCGACGTCGCACGTGGATGTCCGCGCTTGCGTGCTCTGCTCGCTCCCCCCACAACGGGGTCCCGCACGGGAGCCGGCTCGCGCTAGGAGGGGCACGAAATTCTTTTTGGGGCAGTGGTGTCTCGTCTCGTGGACTTCTGGCTTGAAGGTGTTCTGCGATCTGGGGTTAGCACATGTATACACAAAGACACGCAGGTTTTCGCCCGAAGCATGGTGCACAAATTCTGGCGAACGGCTCACGCTCGTAAACCGACCCCGCAGAATGTGAACTATACTGTGCGCGGTGGCGTTTTTGGACGCCGTCTCGTGTTCCTACCCCCCTTTCCTTAGTGATTGCCAACCAGATTCGAGACGTCTTCTCGAATGTGGTGGAGGGGCATATTGCGCCAGCGACGATCGGAAGCGCCCAGCAGAGGTACGCACATGTATACACAAAGGTATGCAGGCCTTCGCCCGAGATATTGCGTATACACTGTTGCTGCACGTCTCACGGTCGCAAGCCCACCCCGAAGAATGTTCACTATCTTGTAGGCGAGTGGATGCGGTGACGGACGTGCTCTCATGGCCATGTTCCCGTTCCTTCTCCTTGGTGAGCACTGGGTGTGAGACGTCCTTTCGCATGTGGGGTGATGTTGGGCCAGCAACGATCGACAGCGCTCAGCAGAGGTAAGAGCCTCTCTGCATGTGATTGCGCACCAGCCGCGGTTCCTGTGGTGCCTTCACCAGGTAGCAACGTCAGGCGCTGAACATATCACACACACACACACACACTCCTGGCTCATTTTGCTTTTTGAACAATGGCAGATGTCTCTGAAGTTCACTGCGTGCCTCAGGAGTTCTAGGGAAACCTGTGGGGGTCCTCCGAGGCCTCCGAGGTACCGCAAAAGGGCAAACACATACACACTACATCTTGCCTCGAAGCTCCAATTTCGATCTATTCTAGCCTCCTCCCTCCCCCCCTACCTATCGATTGTGGCCCTGTGAGGTTGATTTCAGCAGCGGCGCTGGTATATCCGCAATTAAAAGCAAGCCGGATCACGTTGAGTCTTGCGTGGTCCGTCCAAAGCGTGGTTCTGAGACAGATGGGGCCAGACGAAGTACAGGCGGCCAGATTCAGCCAAGGATGGATAGCCTTTGGCTTACTCTGGCCTCGTGGCCCGACGGTCAGGCTGAGTGAATAGCTCATGGCCGCGCGGGCGGAGACCTCCCCTGAGTTGCCTCCTCCTTTGCAGTCGTCAAAGAACAGAGGTGCCGAGGGAGACGGGGCCCAGGGCCTGGTGCCCTCCCCAGGCCCGGCACCTCCTCCCGAGCTCCTTGTGGGACGGCCCTCGACCCCGCGGAGTGCCCAAGGGGCCCGGAGGCGCGGCACACCAAGCGGGACCCTTGTCCTTCATGGCCCTGGAGGCGCGACTGCGGGCCCGGCCGGGGCCGGCAGACTAAATTCTAGACGCTTCGCGTAACCCCACCAGCTGTATGACGGGCACACGGTCCTTCTTCGTTGCTCTCCTGCGCATTCAGGTGTGCATTTCTCCCTGGGACTCTGTGATTGTGAGGGACTTGCTGTCTTGGGTATACGACGGTTGCTGTCCTTCGAGCGCTTCCCCGCATGGGTGTGTGGGTCTTGGCGCTATGACACATAGTTGTTCGGTGCACGTCCATTCCTGAGTGACCTCGCGTTCTCACTGAGTGGTTACCTGTGTACCCCTGCTGCGTCCAGACCACATCGCTGGTCCTCTGTACGCAGGCGCATCGTTCAGCAGTGGGTCGGCGTTCGCCTTTGCCATTTCGGCCTCAGGCCTACCCTTCCACCGCGGATGCGTTTTCTGATGCTGCGACGGTTCGCTGGCGCTGTCAGAATCCCCCTCCTTGCTGGACGACGTCACCAGTTTCGGTCTGCTCATACCCGTCAGACTCCCTGGACCGACTTTCTTGCACGGATATCGTTTCCCACCACCACGTGGTTGTCTCGACACGACCACGACTGGGAACGCACTGCGCGCCATTTTGGCCGCGCCTGGCTTGCTCCTGGGCGACTGGCTTTCAGACTCCCTGGGTTGCAGCTTGCACGACCGCCTCAGGTGACTGACCCCTCAGACTCCCTGGGCTTGCACGACCGCCTGGCCTCTCAGACGCCCTGGGTTGCCGCCCCCCTCGCCGCCTGATCCGCGGCTCCCGCGCGCGCCCGGGAATTTAGTCGCGGCCGCAGTCCGACCGTGACTGCTCGCCGCCGGCGCTTCCGCCTGCGGCTGTAAACAAAAAAAGTAACCCCACCAGCCCATCCAGAAACGATGCCCAGAGGAAGTGCCTCGATCAGGGAAGTGGGCAGCACACAAAGGAAGGGTACCCCAGTGGAGGCCGGTTGGAGCGTTTTAGGGGCCTCTTGGTGGTCCCGGACGCCTCTTAGAGCGTCTTGGGTGCTTTGGAGAGCTTCTTGGGGCCTCTTGGGGGTCTCTTGGGGGCCTCTTGGAGGCCTCTGGGGCGCTTGTTGGGGCCTCCTGGGGCCTCATGGGCGCCTCGTGGGGCCCTCTTGAAGCGCTCTTGGGAGCCTTCATAGCGCTCTTGGAGCCCTCTTGGGCCATCTTGGAGTCATCTTGAAGCCTCGGATGGCCATCGGAAGCGAAAAGGCGAGAAAGCCCAAAATGCTGATTTTCCGAAGGTTTTGGAAGGATTTTGGCCTCTTCGGGGCCTCCTGGGAGAGCTCTTTGGCCACTTGGAGCCGTCCTGAAGCGGTCTTGGGGCCTCTTGGAGCATCGTGGGAGCCATGTTGAGGCACATTGGGATATCTTGAGCCATCTTGGAGGTCATCTTGGGCTCTCCCAGGCGCTCTTGGAGTCATCTGAAGCAGCGCCACCCCCCCCAGGAGGCCCAAATGTGGCCAAAACCTTAGTCAAATCAATGATTTGGGCATTCTCGCCGAGGCCTCTTGGAGCGTCTTGGGTGCCTCTGGGGGGTCTCTTGGGGCCTCGTGGGGGTCTCTTGGGAGCCTCTTGGGGGCATCCTGGGGGCCTCTTGGGAGCTTCTTGGGGCCACATGGGGCCATCTTGGGGCCATCTCGGGGCCTCTTGGGGCATCCTGGGGGCCTCTTGCGGCCATCGTGGAGGAAATCGATGAAAGAAGAGGGGAGCTCTAATTAGCGCTGCCCCCTCAGAAGGCCAAAATGGGGCCAAAACCATAGTAAAATCAATGATTTTGGCTTCCTCGCCGAGGCCGTTTTGGACGCTCTGACCGCTCCCCGCCCCTCCTGTCCAGGTCAGTGGGGAGGGGGTAGGGGGAGGGGTAAACCCCTCCCCGAAGTGGAAGAGGGAGGGGTGGAAGAGGAAACGCCCTAAACCACCGACGCCCAGAGGGCTGGTGGGATTAGTTCATTCGGTGCACCTCCTCCTCCTCCTATTCCTCCTATTCCTTCTCCTCTCTTCCCGGCCGCGGCGCGCCCTGTTCGCATGGTAAAGCAAGAGTGTCCTTCATGGCCCGCATGCGTCATGGCTATGCCTCCCGCCCGGGGTTCCTCTGGGCTCGGGCAGCAGAAGCCCGCCCGCACAATGGCCTCCTCTCCCAGCCTGCTCGGGCGAGAGGGGCGGCGCAGGACTTGCTCTCGGACTTCGCCCCGCACCAGCTGGAGGAGGAACGCTGGCGCGCGGGGACGTGGAGACGGGGACCTCTTCCTCCTCCCCTCCCGTTTTCTTCTTCTTGCTCCTGCCTCTTCTCGCCCTCCTTCCTCCCTCCTCCCTCCTTCCTCTCCATCTCTCTCTCCTCCCTCCCTCCTCTTCGTCTCGCCTCCCTTCCTCCTTCCTCTTCCTTTCTCGTTTCTTGTGCAGCTTTCTTTATGTATATCTCTCTCTCTTTCTCGCTCGCTCGCTCGCTCGCTCTCTCTCTCTCTCTCTCTTTCTCTCTCTCTTTCTCCCTGTGTCTCTTCCCCCCCCTCTCTCTCCATTTCTATCTCTCTCTCTCTCTCTCTTTTCTTGCCGTCGAGGTGCATACACATATTTGCATACATACATTTACATAAGATATCGCTATCATTTTTCCTTCGCAGAAGCAGACCACCCGACATGAACACACACACACACACACACACACACACACACACACACGCACACTTCGAGAGATCCGCGCGGCTTTCTGGGGTCGGCGCTGGACCCCACCTGGCGGCGCCTCCAACGCCGCTCCTGGCGCCCGCCAGGCGAGCGGGGACCAGCGCGGGCCCAAGACATCCGCGCGGACCTCGGACAATTTGCGTTTACCTAGTGGTTTGTTTATCTAACCATCCTCTTCTCCCTCCCTCCTCCCTCCTCCCTCCGCGTCTTCTCCTTGACGCCCGCGTGCGCCTGCCTTTTTAAGCCGACTGCCCCCGCACTGTACAGGCGCGGCTTGTACCACACTCTTTCAGCGGTCGCGACTGCGCGGGTCCAGGCTCTGCAGTGCCAGACATCCGTCCCTGCCGCTGTCATCTTGGATCTGGCGTCCTCCTGTTAAGCACACGGCTTCGGTATGCAGTTGCCGCCCTTACCTGGGTTCCCCATCGGCCATTCGGCGGGCGCCCGCCGCATCGCGGGGTGCACCGGTCGCGGTGGTCGACGCGGCGGGGCTCGCGCAGCTGGCCGCGCCGGGCGCCAGGCGGGCGGCGCTGCGGTGGCCATGGATACGCCCAGCCGTCGGCGGTGTTGCGCCCCACGCTGGAGAGTGCAAGCGTTAATCGGGCATGACCCTCTCTACAGGCGGAATATCAAAAAATAGTGAAAATTGACTGGGGACGATTTGTCGATTTTTTGTTTCCAGTTTTTGTTTTACAAATCCGCCTGTAGGATGACATGCCCGACCTAGTACAAGCGGCTAAGGAGACGGATCGCTTGAGGCGCCAGATTTGGAAACTGGGCGCTGAGCTGAGGGTCTGGAGAGGTCCGCTGACACTGGCGCGGCCGCGGAGGTGGAACAGCTGACAGAACGGATATCGAAGGGCGCGGTGTTTCTGCAGCCGTACTCACGGCGACATGCTGAGGCGCAGCTCTAGCAACACGACCGCAAGCGCACCAAAGCCGCAGCGGTGAAAACGGCTCGCGGCAAGCAGGACAGCAGGCAGGGGGCCAGTACGGCGCAGCTCCAGCAGGACACCGACGCTCAGTGGCATCTTACCAGCAGCGGAGAGGCGTCCGCCGAGAGACAAACACTCCAGGCTGCCGACACGTCCGACCGTGGCATACATGATTGTACAGCGTGTTGATATTCCTGTCCGCGTCGCTTGTTGGTTTGGGGCCCGAGGCCGTCGGCAGCTGAGCTGCTTGGGCAGTCTTCGACGCCAATCCGTCGACGCGAGCAGTGTGGGTGACTCTTTTCCAAAGCGCCCAGTTGGGCAACCTCTGTCAGATTTTGGAGTCGACGTCCAGCAATTCTCCAGCAGCAGAGGGAGGAAAGTGGGTGGCTCTACGCGCTTCGAGTGTATCCACGGTCTCTTGCGCTGTGCGCCAGGCTGCAGAGCATCCATTAGCGGAGCACGCCAGCAGGCGGGTGACGCAGCCCCGGTGCCCAGACCAGCGAGCTGGAGCCCGAGCGAGAGCTGCGTTTGCAGCTGGTCTCGCAGCTGCGTGTTGACAGGACTGCGCGGCGACGTGCGCAGCTGGCCATCGCGAGGCAGACCCGGTATGCTCATCGGCCTGGCGCAGCGTCGGCAGCAGGGCGCGGGGCGGGCCGCGGTGCCCACCGGGGCCAAGAAGCCCTTGGCGGAGCTCAGCCGTCACTCCTCGCTCCGCAGGTGCGCCGCGCTTGCGCTGGGGCCCGGCTCGGCGGATGACGGCGTCGTTACAGCTGTGTGCGCCCCATTTGATGCTTCGTTCTGAGCGCCGTGCCAGCATCACTACAGTCAACCCGCGTAGTAAGGATGGACAATTTTCCTAAGGGCACCCTTGCATCCTTACCTCCTCGGTCAATCCTTGGCCGCTTTCGCTGGCCGCGCCACGCTCGAAAAGCTTCGAAATGCCCTTCCAACGCCCTTGGATACGGGTCGACTGTACACACCCCCATGCTCCATTACCTCTGGGTGCGTTGTGTCCACCACGGCCGAAGGAACGTCAACAGTTTGTATTTTGATCCTTCCTTAACCATGGCGCCGAGACGGGCCCACGGCGTTTTCCGGAGTTCTACATCGGCGCGTCCAGGCCACTTGCTGCATGAAGAACGCGGTGGCGCCTCCCACTTGGGTGGGACGCTTTCTCTTCCTCTTCCCATTCCCTCCCTCCCTCGCTACTCTTACTCTTCGCCTTCTCCTCCCCATCTCTCCTCCTTTTCCCTCCCTCCTGCCTTCCATCTCATCGTCTGCGGAGTCACGAGGTCCTTCTCCTCCTCCTCCTCCTCCTCCTCCTCATCATCATCATCATCATCCTCATCCTCATCCTCATCCTCGTCCTCATTAGCTTCGTTATCATCATCCGTTTTGGGGTTCTGTCCACATTACGCAACCGTCCCTCAGTGCAGTCTCTGCTCCAGTCTCACCTCCAGCCCCTCCAGTCCTCACTTCTTGCACTTTTTTACTGTGCTCGGCACGGGTGCTGCCCGCGCGCTGATGGCTGCAGCGTGCTCGGGAGGTCCCGAGCGTTTCGACCTCGCTTGCGAGCGGCAGGCCAAGCAACGGACGTTCGACGACGACGACGGCATGACTGACGTGGAGCCTGAACCCACTATCAGGACTGGCGGCGCGGCGACCCCGCTCGCGGCCGCGGTTCCAGTTTCCCTCCTCGCCAGGCCATAGTGACGGCTATCAATATGTCGTTGAACCCCGAGTCAAGTTTCCTCAGGCAGGACGTTCAGACGGTGAGTTTCAAGAAGATAACACTTGATCTCAAAATGGTCGGCATGAGTCCGCGGATGGACAGCTTCAACAATCGCCTAGACGGGACAGACCCAGCCGTTCAGGACCTCGCCTCTCGCACCGCCGCGATCCACGGCGGGCGACGTGGGTGGCGCCAAACCAGCGGGTGCTTTCAACCACCCAGCAAGCCCATGCATTCACAGAGCAAAAAGGGTTCCAAAGACCAGGCGCTAGGTCATCGTCGTCGGTGGCCTTCGCGCCAGACGCAGAGAAGGCGACGATCATCACGGCCCTGAGAGACATCAATCAAAAAGAACCCCCCTTCCCCCAAATGGCCAGGACCTGACCTGGTAGGGGACGCGTTCACGCCAGGCCTTCCCAGCTCAATCGGAAAGTTTCAGTTCAGGTCGCCTCAGAATATGCGGACCTCCCTGGAGGCGCTCAGGGGCCACAAGTTCCAGCACGGTGACAGGCCCCTGTTCCACCAGGTTGACAGCACGGAGGATGAGCGCCAGATGAGCAAGCGGACATCGATGGCCAGCGTAAAAACATGTTGGCCCACGGCCCAGAGTGGGACAAGCGTGACAACACGTGTCCCAGCGTCCCAGAGCAGGACAATCGTGAAAACGCATGGGTTCCTAATGCCCCAGAGCGGGGCAAGCGTGAATACACGTGAACCCTAGCGGGACAGGCGTGAAGCACGCATGGGTTCCTAAAGCCGCAGAGCGGGACAAGCGCGAAAGCGCGTGGGTTCCTAACGCCCCAGAGAGCGGGACAAGCGTGAAACCACGTGGATTCCCAACGCCCCAGAACAGACGAGTTTGACAACGCGTGGCTTTCTCGCGCCCCGGAGCGAGACAGGCGTGAAACACGCATGTATTGATTCTTACCGCCCAAGAGCGGGACAGGCGCGAAAACGCTCTGCGCCCAAGAGCGTGAAACGCGCATGGGTTCCTTACGCCCAAGAGCGGGACCCACGACCCACCCCGCGCCCCTTCTCATCCGCCAATGCAGGGAGATACGTGTGATTTCAGGTGCGGCCAAGAAGGGGGTGATGGCTAGTGAGGGTGGATACCATGGCCAGGGCCATGAGATCTGTCCAGATGTCATGGATGTCATGGCCCGTTTCTCGTCCGTCGATCACGTCTCTTGGCCCCCATGGGCCGCGCCCGTGCCTCGCTCCGAGCCTCCCTCAGGCGGCGAGCGAGGGGGGGAAGTGAGAAGGAGAAGGCCTTCCCAGAAGGGTCGGAGTTCCCCCAGATTTCTGAGCAGTTTTCGAAGCCTCCCCCGAAGACCTCAAACACTTCTGACAAGGCGCGGCGGCTTCTGAGAAGTCCCGCCGCCTTCTGAGAAGGCCTTCTCCTTCTCATTTCCCCACCTCGCTCGCCGCCGATCCCCCCCCTCCCCCTGTACGCACGCCCCGCCGCGCCCGCCCCAGGACCTGGGCGGGAGCCTCGCGGTGCACCAGGACCCCGGCGGGGGCGGCCAGGCCAGCGCGAGAGCCGCACCGCGCCCCGGGCCCGGCCGGGTGTGCAGGCCCACCACAGAGCCACCACAGAGCGTTCTACGAGCATTCTGTGAGTGGCACGAGGCGTTCGCAGGACATGTTTGGCCGAGGTCCTCCGTGCTTCATCCATCGGCTTTCCGTTCTACGAGCAACGTTTCGGGTCTTAGCGCGCCCTTATGTTGTAAGCGCATGTCGTGGTAGGCCGATAGGAATGCCGGCACGGTCGGTCCCTGCTCAAGGGCCTCTCTTCCCCTTCGTGGCCTCGCCGCTCGAGCTTCTGTCTCTCGCCGCCCCCCGTCACAGGCGACGTTTCGCCCCGAAGCCCCCGAGCTCCATGCCTTTAGGGGCTATCGGGGCGCACCCCGATCGAGGATGGACGCCCCACCACCGCATGTCCCCGAGTTGAGCCCGAAATGTTTAGTCCAGTCGAAAGCATCCCCCAAGGTCTAAGATTAATGGCGACATTCGTCTCGTAACTTCTTGCCCCCCAATCTCTCGTTCGTCTCGTAACTTCTTGCCCCCCAATCTCTCGTCGCGAAGCATCTCGACGAGAAGTTTCTGGATGTTTTCGGTTCCCGGGGGCCCTCGCTGGGCCTCGCGAGACCGTCAGACATCAACCCGGGATGAAGAAACGGTCCGGGGAAGGGGTTCCAGACCTCTCGGGGTCGACGTTGCGGAAAAGCACGGCGTCGGATCCTTTTGCTCCTCTCGCGTCGCCACAGCTCGCCTGCCTTCCTCTCCCCCTTGTCGTCGTCGTCGTTTTCTCTGTCGTTCTGTGTGGCCGCTATTTCATCGAGCGTGTACATGTGGTGATCTTTATGTCACTCCAGCGGTTTGTTTCATTGCATGTGGTACCCGTTCCCTTGTCCCTTCGCCTCGCCTTTCGTCCTTGCCCCTCGCGAAAGTACCTCCTGCAATTGTGTGCGGTTCTACGGATAGCCCCGTGGGCATTAGTATGCCCCGAGGTTCTTTATTTTTATTTATACATACACATGCACACACGTGCCCACGTTGCAATCTATACATCGGTGTGAACTTATATGCAAGCATTAAACCATCCATGCATGCATGCATGCGTTCATACAGTCATGCACACATACATACACACGCATATACAAGCATGCACGCACACATGCATGCATACTGGTACGTGCTTTCATAGTTACATAGGCGACTACACAAACATACGCATAAACATATTCGCATGCAGAATCATACATGCAGCTGCATAAACATACACGCATACACACATCCACACATGCTTCCATACACACTGACATGGACATACACATGTACATCTACATATGCGTCGAGCCACACGTACATATGTGCATACACACATGCATTTATACATGCATGCATACATGTACGCATACGTACATGCATGAACACATGCACGCATACGTGCATACATACAGAAAGCGCGCCACTGGATCACCCTGTAATTGAAAGGGGGGGGTGCTCGCAGAACACCCCCCTTCCCCTCCCCCCCTTCAAAGGGGGGGTGAGTTTTTCGACCCCCCCCCACTTCCCCACTCAAGGGGGGAGGGGGTCCGAACCCCCCCACCCACCCCCCTTGAAGGGGGGAGGCGGTTCCGGACCCCCCCCCCTTCCCCTTTTGGCGCTGGAAAAGGGGGGGGGGGTCGAACCCCCCACTCACCCTGCCTCCCTTTGCGCCGAGCAAGGGGCCGGGGAGGGGGCCTCGCCCGCAAGGGAGGGGGGGTCTGGCCTCGGGACTGTGAGTAGTGAGTAGTGAGTAGAGAGTAGTGAGTAGTGAGTAGTGAGTAGCGAATAGTGAATTGTGAGTAGAGAGTAGATAATAGCGAGTAGTGAGTAGTGATGATCAGTGAGTAGTGAGTAGTGAGTAGTGAGTAGTGCGCAGTGAGTAGTGAGTAGCGAGTAGTGAGTAGTGAGTAGTGGGTAGTGGGGAGTGGGTAGTGAGTAGCGAGTTGCGAGTGGGGAGTAGCGAGTCGTGAATAGTCAGCAGCGAGTAGGGCAATGCGAGTAGTGAGTAGTGAGGAGGGAGTAGTCCGTAGTGAGTAGTGAGTAGGGAGTAGTGAGTAGCGACTAGGGCGTAGCGAGTAGTGAGAGTAGTGAGAGTAGTGAGTGCAGAGTATGGAGTAGTGAGTAGAGAGAAGTGAGAAGTGGGTAGTGGGTAGTAAGACGTGCGTAGGGAGTAGCGATTAGAGAGTAGTGAGTATTGAGTAGTGGGTAGTGAATAGGGAGGAGGAGGGGGACGGCCAAAATCAGTGAATTCGGGAGTTCGCTGATCTCGCTTCCCGGTTTCACTGTCTACTCCCCTCCCCCTCGCCTCCCCGCCTCGCCTTCCCGCCCTCTTTCCTCGTGCCGCTCCGCCGCTGCTCGCCCCCGGTCGCGCAGGAGTTCCTCCCTTTCCCGCTGCAGCCCGGCCCCTTCGAGGCCGCCGTGCGGCCCGCTCTGCTCGGCTGCGGCGGCACGCGCCCCGGACAGCTGGCGTCTCGAGAAAACGAGACAGTCGAAGAAGGATCAACTGCGTGTATTCCGCACTTCGTAACAAAAGGGGGCGGTCACAACCCTCCCAGACGGGCAATGGTAGACCCCCCAGACGAGCCATGAAAGGACGGCCTTTTCCCCAGACCCAGCGGAACCTCCGAGGCAGCTTAAATCAGACACCGTCACAACTCAGACCCCTTTCATTTTATGAAAGAATCTGGCTTTCGTGCAACTTGGATTGGCGCTGGACCCACCTCCCTGGCGCGCGGAGCGCGCCAGGGGCGGCGCCAGAGGGACCGCCAGGGGGGCCAGCGCCGATCCGATATGTTCGCCCGGAGCGCCGACCGCTGATGTAGGAATCTTTTTGTTGGGGTGCCTCGGCCTCGGGATGAACGCCTCGGGTTGAAGAAGCTGTCCCGGGGAGGTGGTCGAGAGGCCGCGCCCGCGTCTCGAGAAAAGGAAGGCATTGAACGACTGGGACTCTTTCAAGAGGGTGGCCCGAGCGGGGCCCCGAGCTCTGAAAAGGGCGGGGGGGTACTTTCAGGGGCATCCTCAGAGGAGGAGGAGGAGGAGGAGGAGGAGGAGGAGGGGGGGGGGAGAAGGAGAAGAAGGAGGAGGAGGAGGAGGAGGAGGAGGAGGACCCCTTTGAACGCTTTGGGCATCCTCAGGCTCCAGGGGGGGGCCTCGATGCCTTGACCCCCCAATCGCCAATGGATCGCCGATAGGGGCCCGTCGCATCGGCGACGTATCGCCGATTCCAGGTGACAGGGGTCCTCCTGAGCTGGTCCCCGTTCTGACGTTCCCCCTCAAAGTCAAGGGCAGAGAAAACGCCCCTACCCTGGTTGACGAGGCGCTGTGCTCTGAACCTCCTGTGGGCTGACAGGGTAAACCCTGCGTGATGTGCCGCGTCCTGGCGGCTCTAGGCTTTGGGGGTTCCCAGGAGGTTTACAGACCACGCACTTGTAATCCAGGGTAGGGTCGTTTTTTCATCCCTCAACAAAGGGGGCACGAACGGGATGACGTTCAGAAGAGGGACATCGGCATGAACGAACATGCTAGGAGTTCCGCGCGGATCTCCTGGATCGGTGCTGAGCTCCCCCGGCGGCGCCATCTGAAAGGAGCCGCCTTCCATTCGCACAGCTGTTCCATATGATCAAACACGTCGTCTTTCAAGTTGACGGACCCGCCAACGGGAACCACATTTTGAATACCGACCGCCCACCATCTTTGTAATGTGTAAATGTTGCAAGGTTTTAGTACGATGATACGCATCGCTTAGCCATGACCATCATTTTGAAAGCAAACCGCCTTCCGTCCTTGTAGCTATCGTGAGGTTTTTCTCCGACTTGTCTCGGCGCTAAGGCGAGAGCTCAATTGTGCACACCAACCGTCATCCAGGTTTATAGCTAGCGTGCACTTGTAATACGACTGTGCACTCCGCTTTGGTTAAAGGCCTATGTTGAAAACCAAGCGCCCTCCATCCTTGCGATTGTTGCCAGCTGGTAGGAATGATGTGCGCGGCGGGGAGGCGAGAGCCTAATCTTGAAAAAGGACCCGCCCTCCATCCGCGTAATCGATGCAACTTTCAAGCTTCAGGCGGAACGCACGGCCCGCCATGCCGTCACATCTGGGAGGGCGCGACAGGGAACTTTTATTTGGTAGAAGAAGAGATGGAAGCAGGATAACATGACGGGGGAGGAAGGGGCAGAGCCGCAGCCCATCCAGAAATCCCAGGCGTCCAGCGACATGCTTTTTCCATCCCGCAGCCCCGGCATTTCCGACCAGTTCCCCCCCCCCCGGTCAGGCTTTGGCCCCACGGGTCCGCCTTTGTTGGCCCCGGGGCCCGGCAAAAACGGCCCCCGGGAGCCGAGAGTGGTCAGCAGCGCCGCGGTTGGATGTTTGCCGATCCCTCGGATCGAGCGGCCAGGCCCCGGTGTGCGAGATCTGTTGCAATCAGGTGGGCGACGTACAACAAACGGGTCGTGCTCGCCGACATCGGCGCGTTAGCTGCGCGCGGAAGGTCGCGCGCCAGCGCTTCGTCTCCCATGTCGCATGACGCGCTGGTGGCCCGCATAATCCGCCGCGTAAGGTCGCTACGCCATCTGGCGAAAGACCCGCTTACTTTCGTCGCACAGCTGGTTTCGGCCCCGCCGCCAAGCGCTCCGCGTCGATCTCCCATGGGGCGCCGTGCGGCGGCGGAGGAGCCAGCTGCGGGAGCCGAGTCGCGGGGGCCTGGCACTTCTTTAACCGTGCGAACCGGCGCTCTGTCGCTGAGGGGGGGGGAGGGAGAGTGAGGGGGGGCGAGCAAGGTGCACCGAATTAGTCTGGCGGCCCCGGCTGGGCCCGCAGCGCGCCTCCAGGGCGGCGCGCCAGGCCTCCAAGCCGCCGCCAGCGCGCTCCGCTGGCGCAAGCAGCAGCATGGCCGCCCGTGGGGGGAGCGCCGGCGCCCACCCTGGGCACGGCCGCGCCGACAGCTGCGCCCACCGCGCCGCCGAGGCGCCGCAGCGCAAGCACGCCACCCAGCCCGGGCCCTGCGCCGCCGCGTGCGCCTGCCACGCGGCGCCTGCGAAGAGGGCGCGTGCCGCCTCGGCTGGCGCAGGAGGCGCGACGGCCCCGCCAGCCTTGATCGCAGCCCGTGTACGCCGGCGCGGCGGCGGGGGAGCTGGCGCCGCCGGCGCCGCCTGCTGGGGTCGAGCTCTCCTGGCGGCGCGGGGCCCGCGCAGGGCGGCCCAGCGGCGGCGCGCGCGCGGCCCCTCGGGCCCGCGGCCTTCGTGGTTGGCGCGCAAGGCCGCCAGTTCAACCGCGGCGAGCACGCGCTGTGCAGCGGTCAGCGCCGTCAACTGGAACTCTCGCTCTAAAAAAAGCGCTGTCGGAGGGAGCCGGGCCTGGGCCGCTGCGCATGCCAGCCGGTCGGCGGCCGCGTTGCCCTCCCTGTCCTCTTCGGACATCCCCCGAGCGAGCGCTTCCTCGGCGGTCGCGTGGCTTTTGACCCATCGGGCCGTGAGGAACCCGCTGCGGCTGTGCTGTGCGATGCGCTCCCATCAATTCGAATGCGCCCGATCTAGATAGCATGCGCCGGCGCGCAAGGCGGCCACAGCCACGCCATTGCGGAAAAGGCAGGAGTCCGTGATGACCTCCACTGGGGCCCCCGCAAGGCTGACAGCCTGGACCGCGGCGATCAGCTCAGCCCGCTGCGCAGTCTGCGCCGCGTCCACCTGCCCGCTGTGGTCGGTCGGGCCGTGGGGCCGTTCCAGGCGCAGTCCCCAGGCCCAGGCCGCCCGGGCCATCAGCGGATCCTGTGGTCGCTCGCGCGCCCCGTCCGTCCAAGCCCTCCTGCGCGGCTGGATCGGCGCGGGCAACGCTGGCGGCAGGGCCCTGGCGGCCTTTTCGGCGAGGGCGGCGAGCCGGATGTCTGTCTGCAGCACTCCGGTGTTCACCACGCCTGGCGGCAACCTCGCCCGCAACGCGGCCTGCGAAACCCTTGCCGTCGCCAGAACGGCGGTCCTGTCGGCGCCCCAAGCCGGGCAGGCCCAGAAGCGGTACTCGCGGTCTTCTTCGCGGGCGGCGCCGCAGTGCGGGCACCTGGCTGGCTTGCCCCACTTCGCCGCAACCAACTCCGTAACGACATCCCCAGACAGCACGGCGTGCAGGGCCCCGGCCGCGTCTGACGCAAGCGCTCCTGACTCCAGCAGCCGCCTGGGCGCCCAGCGGTACCCCGCGCGCGACATGCGCGAAGTCAGCCCGTCTGCCTGCCGCGGCAGCCGCCTCGCGGCGCGCCCATGCCTCAAGGAGCACGCCGCGCGTGGCCTGGAGCGGTTGGTCGGCCGGGCACCACCCGTCAGGGCAGGCAGAGACGCCAGTCCAGCGCTCAAAGTCGGTACCGAGGCGGAGCTGCGCTAAGCTCTACGCGGCCGCGGCGACGGGGCCAGCGCCGTGACCGTGCCCGGCCGCTCGGGCCCCGTCCGATGCACGCCAGCGTGCCGAGGGAAAACGCCCTCTGCGGAGCGCCGCCTGCCACAAGGGCGCGAGGGTGACGACGGCCGCCGGGAATCGCCGCCGAGTCGGTCTCAGGACCCCGAAGACCACCTCGGCGGCAGCTCGGAATCCGCCGCGGCAGACTGCCTGCCGCGCCGCCGCACGCAGCCCGGCCAATGCCCTCGCCGGGGGGCGGCTGCACGATGCGCCGTGCAGCCCGGCAGCGGTGCCGGCTGCAGCGCCCAGCATGCACCGATGGCGGGGATCCAGCGGGGGCCGCCCGACCCTGGCGAGCCGCACCCCAGCGGCGCGCACCCTGGAGCCGGCGACGGCGCGGCGAGGCGCGCGACTGGCTGCGGCCACCACCCCGAGGTCGCGAAATTGGCGCCCAGCTGGAATCAGAGGTGTCTGGGCTGCCAGCCATCGGCGGGGCGCAGCGGAGTTGGCGAATTGCTGGCTCTTGTCGCGGTTGAGCCGCCAGCCCATGGCGAGCTCGAACTCGGCAGTGATAGCCAGCGCGCCAGCGACCGACTCGGCCACCGCACCAGCCTCGCCCTGGCCGCCCCGTGCCCAGAGCGTGAAGTCATCCACGTAGATGCGCCGCCGGAGCCGGTCGTCCAGTTCCCCAGTGCGCCGTTGCCACGGCAACGTGAGGACGCTCAGGAAGAACACGGCCAGCGCACAGCCAGGCAACATCCCGCACGTGGGCCGCCATGCCCCGCCGATGGCGCGCCCGACCCGGATCCGGCGCGCCGCCGCGTTGGCTCCCAGGGTTGGGGCAGACACCCATTGAGGGACGCCAGCGCGCGCCAAGATGCCTGGCAGGGAGGCCAGGTCGATGTGGTCGTACGCTTTCCGCCAATCGAGCGCCGCCCCGACGATCGTCTCGGACAGCGCCTCCGCCGCCTCCAGCTCCAGCGCGAGCTCCCAGGCCAACTCCTCCGCGCCTCTCTGGACCACCTCGCCGGCCTACCGCGCCCGCCACTGGGCGAACAGGCAGGCCCTGCCCGCCGCCCACAGTCGGAGCCAGATGGGGCGCCTGTCCATGGGGTCCGCGCTAGCCCCGGGCTTCGGGAGCAGGAGGCCCTCCGGCTCCACCAACTCGCTCGGCCTGATCCCATGGGCTTCGACCTCCTCGAACAACTCGGAGATCCACCCGTGCAGCTCGAGGGGCAGCAGCCGAATCTCCTTCACGGTCCACCCGTCTAACCCTGGCTTCTTCCGCCGAGGCACGCGGCGAAGCAGCGAGGACACGTATGGTACCATCTCCGCCGTCCACGGCACCCGCTCGGGGAACGGCGGGAGGCCATCCAGGGCCTGAAGCCACTCCTCGCCCAACGGCGGCGCCGAATGCCGCTGCCACAGTGCGCGCCACGGCCCTTCGAAGTGGCGGAGGCGCTCCGCTGGGCCGCCACGGAGCGCTAAGAGTCAGCTGCGACTTCCGACTGCTGCAGCCGCCGCGCCAGCAGCTGGGTCGGGCCCCAGCTCTGCCTCGAGAGTCGATTCGCCCCGGATCCATCGGTACAGGCGGCCCTGCGCGTTGGCCAGACTCTCCTGGGTCCAACGACGCCACTCTTCCCTGCGCCGGGACCGAGCTGCCGCCTGGGCGGCACGCCATTCAGCCTCCGCCTGCTCCAGCACGTTTGCTGGTAGCTCCACGTCCGGCCGCAGGTCTGCCAGCGCTGCCCGCCAGACCGTATGGTCGGCGTCGGCCTGACGCAACGCCGTCAGCGTAGACAGAGCGACCTGGCTCGCCAGGGGGGCCCGGCGCTGTGCGTGACGGAGGCCGCGCAGGCGACGGAGGCGGAGGAGGGCGGCGTCCGCCTGCGAGTCCGCGGCGTCGTTCGCTTCCCCCTCCTCGCGTCGGCGGCCGATCGGCGGCCATCGTTGCGGGCGCGTGTGGCCGGGGCGGAGCTGGTGGGAGCCCTCGCCGACTCGCCAGCCATGCCGCCATGGCTGAGCGGAGCGACTGCCATGCTGCCTCGACGTCGTGCCGCTCCAGCGCCTCGTGGAAGGGCGTTCCGAAACCAGCGACCACTGTGGCGGCGGCCTCCCGGGTCTCCCGGGCCCCAAACCCTCGACGGCAGCGCCGTCGAGACGCTGCACGGGCCGCCTCATGAGAACTCGTTCCAGGGCCGACGAGCGCAACTCCAGCCAGAGAGCCGCATGGGTGGCGAATCCTAGATCCCACCTGATGCCGACCCGCTCGATGAGCCCCTGCTCCTCAGAATTGGCCAACACAGTCAAACCGCGATGGAGCCCCGTCGGAGGGGATGCAAGTGGGGCCAGCCGCCGCCAGGAGGTCCTGCGCCGCCCAAGCCTCGAAGCCTCTCGAGGCCCTCCAAGATCAAGCCGGGGTTGCGCTCCCGATCGATCCACCCTCCAGCGTACACGTAGACGTTCAGGAGGTGAACGGCGCGATGCCCGCCCAAGTGGACCACGATGTGCTGGATGCGGCCTGGGTGTCGGCCTGAGAGGCCAGACATGGCGTCGGCCCTGGCTGAGCACGTCCCAGGCGCGTGCGCGGCCGCCAGGAGGTGCTCGCCATCACCTCCGGGCCCGGGTGGAGCCGCATCCCGCGGGCTCGCGCTGCCAGCGCCGCAGCCGCCTGCAGCTTAGGGATGCGGGCCTCCTGCATGCACCACACGTCGGCCTGCGCTGCCAACGCGCCACGCCAGCCTGCGCTCCAGCGCGTCACATTGGCCACGAGCACCTTGACCGTGCTGCCTGGGCCAGGGTGCCGCGCCTCGCCGACCCTGACGCCCCTCCATGGGCCCAGCAGCCTCCGCTCCAGGGATGGCCGAAGTAACCCCAGCTTCCCCTCCACGCAACCGCAGCTCGAGCTAGGCCCTCCATGGGCCTCCCCCGCAGCACTTGTCCGCACACTCGGGCTGCTGGCGTGGGGCGTCCGGCGGCGGCCTCTGCGCTAGGCACCGCCAGGTGCCGCTGCGGCAAGGCGCGCGCAGCGCCGCAGAGGCAATGTCCGCTGCCCGGGCTCCATCTGCGCAGGCCGTGCGAAGAGGGGGACGCGGCGCTCTGGGGAGCCCCCGCGATCCGTGGACCTGGACCGGTCGCCGTCCTCGGAGCCTCCGCAAAGGGGGGAAAGGGAACCCCGCCGCGTGGCCCTCGCGCTCTCAGAAGCTGCGCGCCGCCTGCTGCCGCCAGAGGTGGCCTCGCGTGCGTCGCAGAGAGGTGGTGGCCCTGCTGCGGCAGCCATGCCGGCATCGGCGGCATCGGCAGGCGCCCCTGCCGCCGCGCCTCCTGGCTGCCCTGAGTTGCCGCCCAGGCTGGCCGCCGCCCCCGCACCACCTGCAGGCCCAGCATGCGTTGCGCCACCAGGCGCGAGCAGCGCGCCCTGGAGCTGTTGCACCAACGCCCCGGCGCCCGCCGCCTGCTCGGGCTCCTGCAATGCCGCGCAAGCGGCGGCGATGGCTGCGAAGGCGCCGCCGAGCCCAGCGGCTGCGGCAGTCGTGCCCGCGGCATCGCGAGCGGCCGCGGCCTCTGCTTGCACAGCCCGCAGCGTCTCCTGCGCCGCGCGCTGGTCCGCGATGGCCTGAGCGGGACGCGCGTCGGCCTCATTTGCTGCCAACCAGCACCCGAGACCTCCGCTGCCTCCAGCGCCTTCCGCGCTGCATCGTGGCGGTTGCGTACTGTGTCCATCGCCGACTGCAGGCGGCGATCCAGCGGGCGCGCCGCGCGCTCCGCCTCCCTGAGGCCCGCCGCCCGCGCCTCCGGGAACGGCCGCAGCGCTGAGACCCGTGCCCGGATCCCAGCAATGTGGTCCACCGGCGATCCCTCGACAGGGTCCGCCAGCTGCGCTGGTGGGGGGGGCCGCCTCGGCCGCCTGCAGCGGCGGCTGCGGCGAAGGCGGCATTGCACCTGCGGCTGCTTGGCGCGTGCTCGAGGGATCCGCCAGGAGTCCAGCCCAAGGCGCCCTCGTTGCTGGCCCCCGCGGCGCCGTGCTCTGGGGCGCGCGCGCTGACGGGGATGCGGGCGCCGCCTGAGGCGCTGGCCGACCGCAACCACGGCAAGCAGTGCGCCAAGCGAAATTGGCGACAGGGCCGAAGGCGCAGCCCCAGGACGGCTTGCAAATCCCCCTGGCCTCGCCCGCCGCCGCGCCACCGCGCCGCTGCCCCGGCTGCCGCTGCCGCGAGCCCCCGCCAGCAGGACGGAAGGCCGCCAGTCATGCCTTCAGCAGCTTCCCCTGCTGCTTGAGCTGCCGCTGCAGCGCGTCCCATGGCGGCTGGACGGCGCCCCCGAGCCCGCCGCCGCGGCCACCTGGCATCGGCCGCGGCCCGGGCGGCGCCAGCAGCGCGCGTGGATTGCCCTACGCGCGCGGGCCGGCCGGCCAGCGAACGACACACCCTTGAGCGACACACCCTTGAGCCAAAATAGCTTGAGCCAAAATGGCTTGAGCCAAAATGGCTACCGACGCGGGGGCCCGGCACGCAACAGCGCCTTTGGCGAGCAGAAGCCCGTGGCCATCCGCCCCTGGTCCATGCCCAGTGTCTGGGCCGAAATTGGCTCAAAAAAGGTGACCGCCCTTCAGAGCTCGCACTACATTCAACCCACACAGTAAGGATGGGCGGCTTTCCCAAGGATACCTCTGCATCCTTGCCTCCTCGGTCCATCCTTGGCCACTTTCGTCGGCCGCGCCCCGCTCGAGAAGCTTCGACATGGGCGTCCAAGGCCCTTGCGTCCTTGTCGCGCGTCCTCATGATACGGGTTGACTGTAGTTCGTGCCTCGTTTGCTTCATCCGTTCAACTTGCGCCTTCCATGCCTTGGGGAAGAGACGGTTCCAGGGCTGCTCGTGGGCGCCGTCGTCCCTGAGATTCCTCGACTGTCCTCTTCAAGATCTTGGTCTCCGTGTCAGCAGACTGCCTGTTGCGATCGCCCCATCCCTAGTGTTTTTCGTCATTTCCTTCCGCGGTCGCCCTCGATGACGATGACGATGACGTCATCGTCATCGTCATTCTCATCACTGCCCCCCGCCCACCTGTGTGCGGCTCGCCTTGCAGCGCCCCCGCGTAGGCTCCGGCCGTGTTGTGCCCTTTTTCAAGGGCGCCCTCGAGGGCGCGCAGCGATTCGCACTTCGCGCTTCGCGGTTCGGCTCCGATCCCTCCCCATCCTGCTCTTCCCCTTGGGGGTCGGCGCAGGAGCGCGAAGTCATGTGCGCCTCGCGCAGCGAGAAGCGCGAAGTTTGCGCCCTTGTTTCTCTTGACTCTAGCATCCGCTGATACGTGTTTTGTTCAAGCCGCAGCCCCAGAGGTCCCGACCCTTCCCCAGGGCCAGTTTTTCGCCCAGAACAGTGTTTGATTGGCCCAGGGCCCAAGCCCCTGGAAGCCGAAATCGAAGCACAAGTTTGGCATTGAAAAATCAGATTGTCGGAAGCTCGGGTGCCCAGACGTGCCGTGTCTGTTTTTTTTCTGAGTTCTCGGTCCTTGCAAGTCCCGACACTTTTCCAGGGCCAGGTTTTCATCCAGAGTCGACCGTCCGAAGGCCAGACGAGGGCCTCCGGATGCCGAAAGCGGCAAAACAAAAACCCGTCCGTCTATCTTTCATGTCGCGACCACGCTTGGGTCCCAGATCATTGGATGCTGGGTGCTTTCGGTCGCGATCGGCAGCGACCGATCGGTATTTCAAGTCGGTCGCAACCGATGGCGACCCGACCGATTCCCAAATCGGTCGTGACTTGTCGCAATCGATCGCGAACGATCGGTCGCGACCGATTTTGAAGCACATCGGTCGTGACCGTTGCCAGAATTCGAGGCAAAATCGGTGGCCACCGATCTCGTTGGTAGCGGCCAGAAACATTTGGTATTCAATGACCAGGGGCGTTCGCCATCGACCTTTTTCTTATTCATTGTTTTGCCGATCGGCGCGGGCCCTCGCACCCCCTCCTTCCCCCCTCGCTGTTAATTGGCGCCTGTCTCAAGCAGGTGGAGCCTCCTGCATAGGAAGCACTGCTGCAAACAGTCGCATTGAGCAGAGGTCCGGAGCCAGACATCCCCCCCTTTCGCTCAACCAACAAACAACATCTGGCATTCAATGATCAGGGGCGTTCGCCCTCCCACACTGTCAGCCCCCGCGCTCGCCGCGACCCGAGAGGCCGGGCACCCTGGCGGCCCGGACCCCTCGGCGACACCCGGACTCCACGCCGCGCTGTCCGCGGAGGGCATGCGAGGCTCTCCCCCGGCGCGCGGCACAGCGCCCCCCAGGGTTCGGCGCAGACGTCGGGGGCCTCCAAACCGTGTGGTGACCACACCGCGGGGTGAGTCAGTTGGGCTTCGAAGTTTTAGAACTTTGTGTGGGTTCGTGGCGTTTTTCCAGCCTCGGGATGCTGTCCAGCAGCCGCGGCTCGCCGAGAGCATTCTGGGGTGCCCGGATCGTCTTGAACGGCCGCCTGAGGCCCGAGATATGACCCGAAAAACACAAGGCGTCGGGGGTTTTCAAACGATGTGGTGACCACGCCGCGTGGTGGCTTTCCGTCTTGGTTAAGCAATGTTTGGGAGGACCCTGAATTTGCCGTGCAGTTTTCCCTAAATCGGCTAAGCCGTGTTTGCACTGAGCCGAGGTATAGTCCACGCCCGACCAGGGTATTCTTGCGCCTGATCGATGGGCGCTGACTCGGCGGACGCTTTGGCGGTGTCCCGTTTTAGGAAGTGTTCTGTGTTTTTTTCTGCCCTCCTGTTGCGGTTTGTTTTTGATCGTTTTCTGCGTTAGTCGGCCTACTTGGGGCGTCCTCATTGTATGGGTGGGTTCCTTTCGAAGTTCCGGCCGGAACGCACCACAGGATGGCCGAGGGCGGATTATTGAGCCACAGTTGCAGGCTTATGAATGCTTGTCAAGTTCAATCGCGGCGTATTTCACAAACTTCGGCCTCTTGGGGGCCGCTTTCGGGTCCCGGGGGCACCAGCCGAGTTGCCGAGGTGGTCGAGACCGCTGAGAAAGAACGGGTGCCGTAGATGCCTGCCTTGGAAAAGCATGCGAGCACGAACGCGTGGAACCGGGCCACCCCAAACAAAACATTGAGCGTGTCCTGAGGACCGCCCATACCCGCCCCCGCAGACGTCGGCCTCCGCCCCCAGTCCGCCCCCTCCAAGGGGGGTGGGCGAACCGCTCCCACCCCCTCCCCCTCGGAGAAGCAAGGGGTGTGTTCGAACCGGCCTCAGCCACTCCATCTGTGCAATGGAAGGGTTCGAAGTCAACATTCAAAGCGACACTACGCGTGTGCCCCAGTGGTCTTGGCAATATTCTTTCTGTTCTTTGGGGTGATTCTGGCGGCGATCGGGGAGCTGTCAGGGTCCGCCCAACGTCTTCTTATGGACACTGTTTGGAGGTTTCTCGGGGCTGTGTTGGACCATATTGGGCCACCGTGGGTCATCATTGGGCCATCTCGGAGTCATCCTGGAGCCTGCCCCCCACTTGCTTCTGCTGTTGGCCCTCTTGGGGGGTCGTGGGTCTTGGGGCCATGCGCTGGCAGATTGAGAAGGCGCCCGTTCACTTGTTCCCCCAACCACCATGAGGTGTTGCGTCATCGTTTTGAGTCCGCAGCGCCCCGCGTCCACTTCTCCCGCTACCCCAAACGAGGTTGAAGGAGAGTCGGTATAGCGAACGCTGTTTCCGACGCAGTCTTGGCTCAAGGCAGCGCTGTCTTATTTGCCAAGTGCACGCGACTCTGTGCACCACTATTGGGATCTTAGCAACGGACAGCGGCCACGTCCTTCTACGACCCACCTCTCCATTCCCATAGTTCCTCTCTTATCTATCCCCGAGCTTGTCGTTAAGGGATGAGTTGTGGGATACCTCGATACGTTGCCGACGTTATCCTAAGAGTAATGTTCTGAGCTTATTAACTCATGGGCAAGCCTTGCACCCTTACTTTTCACTTGGTAGCGGAGCTGGCTACATCTTTATGTTGCTGGCGCTTACATCAGGTGTTATTTTCATAAACGCCTACCACGGCACAGTGGATTACCCGATTGCGCCATCTTTCAGCAACCTGCACTCCCAATGCTCCTCGAACCAACTGGTAGCCGACAGTCCTATACCTCCATCGCCCCACCGCGTGGCCACACGCCACGCGCAACCCAAACGCCAATACCTATCCGCAGGGTGACGGCCACGCCAGACCAGACCCCCAGTCGCAACCCCACGGACGCGACAATCTCCAACGATAAGCAACCTTACATCGCCAGCTACAACATGACTATGCATTATGTTAAAGTCGTCATCATTGGAATTATCTTTGCGTGCGTTGGTTTTGTCGCGGCATGCACGCGAGAGGAGGACTGGATGCAACGCGCACTCGGGGTGAAGTACACGCACGGCTTAACGTCGCAAGCGGAAGTATGACCAGGCCGCAGTCGTCCAGCGCGGTCTAGGAGGATTGGTTAGGACGCTAGCCATGAGGGCGCCATCCTCCATCACCAACTATGGTTTTACATTACAGGGGAGACGCAACGACGGAGTCACATACATCATGTACTTCTTGAGCACCAAATTTGAAACCTCGAGGACGAGCGACAGCTCACTTCGGGGACAGCCCTCATCGACTTCATGGTCGAGAGAGGCCAATTCATCGACTCAGCACTGGCCCGATTCGAGATGGCCAGGCTAGAAGCGGACCCAGCAGGTTCCTCCCGGGCGGCGCTGCTGCTGCAGCCGCTGAACCACCGGGTGCCTCGTGCAAACCAACAGCGCGATCACTTCTTGGGGCGAATGCGCAGCCGTGGACGCTTGGCCGGGCCTTCCCCCGGGAGAATTGGGAGCGTTTTCAGCGGGCGCAACGCTGGCACTTACCGCGCCGAAAGTCGCGACGCACCGGCAGCCATGCCAAACAGCATCTGCAATGACGGAGACCCCACTGAGCCCACTACGCCTCTGGGCCAAGATGCCAACAACAACGGCGATTAGGCGTCTGGCTCGCGCGCGGGCTGGCCGTCGGCAGCCAGCCATGCGCCACCTGCAGACTGCCCTTTGGGCCTCGCCCAGCCACCAAGACGGCGATGCATTCGACTACGGTGCGCATGCCGATGCGGTCTCTTCCATTGGTGCCGAAAGCTTCGATTGGTCAGACCTGCCTGCAGGCGATGATGCAGCTATTCAAAACCAACGCCTAGGATATCATCGCGCCAGAAGAAGGTGGAGGCGACATGTGAAGAAGCGAGTGAGGAGGTTCAGGCGAGCGGTGCGTCGCGTCTTCTCCCACGCAGGAAAGAGTCGCGGCAATGGTGGCAGACGCACCCGCTGATTGCACAGCAAAGGCATAGCCGCGCCCCAGGCTCCATTGAACGACTACGATTTTGAAGACCTGATCTTAGGAGGTAAAGGCAGAGGCAAAAGTCGTAGGCAGGCAACAGGTAAGGGCAACCGACGCAGGCATAGTCCAATGTGTAAAGACGGACACATAATGACATGCAACACCCGCGGGGGCGACGAGCACTTTCATGCGCAATGTTCGAATGGAGGTGGAACGGCGGGTGGATCCGCATCTCTTGATTCAGACCAATCCAAAACGGATATCATCGAGTACCTTGACTTCCCCGAGCTAGACTACACACAGTTTCAAGCCAGTTTGTCATGTTTTTGATGGACCACTTTGCCAACGCCGCTATATTGGAAGAGCGGCACAAGGAGTGCCTCCGCGACGGGATCGAGGAGCTCTACGACACCCCCACCGAGGATTGGGTCGGTGCGCGTTGGCACAGACACGCGCAGGACTCATCGGGATACGACGATGACGAGTCATGCCCGACGCGGAGACCATGCCTGCCACTGGCGCTGAAATAATTGAACAGTTCGGACACGAGCAGAACCGATCGCATCCGCTCCCAGCCCCGACGGCATTCGGAGTCACGGAGGAGGAGCGGGCCGAGGCAACGCCCACGCCGACTCATTCATGATACGAGGCAAGTCTGGAAAAGCCCCAATCGGCCTTGGCGGCCCCTACCGAGGCGACAACGGAAGCGGTCGCCGGGGCCGCAGCTCAACGGCCCCCCGCGCAGCAGGCGGATCAGGCAAAGCTGGAGAATGCAGCCCTGACGCGGGCGGCCCAGGCCGCGGCCGCAGGCGTGCTCGAGGCGACTCTATGGGCGCAAGGCCACGCCGAGTCAGCCGAGCCCATGAACGGCGCGAGCTCCAGTGACAGAGAGCGGGTGTTAGTCGACGAAGGAGGCCGCGTCGTCAAAACTTCGGAGCGCCATGGCAGAGACAGCGACGAAAGGCGGGCATGCAAGCGTGAGGTAATTAGAGAACGCAAGAGAGAGCATGTGCCCAGGCCGAGCTCACAGTTCAGCATCGTGGAAATGTACTGATTGACCGCCCATCACGCAGCCCGAAACATGGCAGGGCGCCCTGGCGTCCCAATCGCGGTGTTGGCCTAGGCGGGAGGACGACCGCGCCCATTGCTGATCGCGTCTCGTCGTCCAACGCAGAAGTTCAAGAAGTAGAAGCAAGGGGGGGATCTATCGGATTACCGCATCTTTGAGGTATACCAAGCGGACTGGCGGCATCGTCATCCTCATGACTATGCTGCGAAGACGTTAGCGACAGCGACGACAGCGCTCTCCCCCGTCACCGCGAGTTGATCGCGACAGGTCAGATCGTTGGCAGTTCCAAGGCCGAGGCTTCTGCGCCCCCTCCAGGACCGACTCGAGCGCAGATGAAAGGATTGGAAAGGATGAGGGGCAAGGCGAACAGTCAATCGCGCCAGCGGCATCTTCCTGGGCCTCCTGGGCGCCCGCCAGCATGGACACATTCCGAAGGTCATGAATCCGGTTAAGTTGCCCTATGTCAACGGTGTTGGCAGTGGCGCAGCTGCGTGCCGGACTATGGGGGCGTTCAAGACCGCGCGTGAATACCAACGCTTTAATTTGCCACCGACCGCAGTGGCATACGCTTCTGTTGGTAACATCGCAGAAGGATCCGGCTCAGATCTGCCCGCCATATTTGGCCTAACCTCCGCGCTGTCAAAGAGGGGGGAGCGCGTTATATGCCCGGTCCCGCGCGCGTGCAAGATGCAGCTGGGAAAGGGCGCGCAGGTTTCGACTCTGGAAAAGACGCCCGCGGGGCACCTATCCATCCCATCTTCGAACTATGGGGGGGGGGGGGGGCGCTCCCAGAACAGAGGGCGATCCAGCAGCCGAGACCTTCGCCTGCACCAGGCGCAGGGAGTTCACCCCAGCGCGAGACAGAGGCCGACCGTGGACAGGCCCCCCAAGCGTGCCAGGACACTGGCGAGCACAATCATGACACGTTGAACCGCTTCATGCACCAGGCCGTGGACAACGCAATCACCGTGGCGGTCGGCTCAACATTGGACCAGCGGTATCAATCTGATCGCTGTGAGATGGATAGGCCACAGGTCTTCCACATCGGAGACCCTTGATCGTCGCCCACAACGCCGCCGAGCAGGGTGCCCGGGGGGGCAGGACGTACTCGAGCGACGAGACGCTGGGCCTCCTCCCACGTTGATGACCCCCGTTGAGGGGGGCAGGCGGGCCCTCTGGCCAAACCTGCTTGCTGCCCCAAAGGCACCAGAGGCACGGACTCGCGCCTAATAGCTAGACATAGCGTGGGCACGCGCTCCACAGCCGACGCGGAAGCAGACCGCTCCAAAGTTTTGGTAATGGAGGATATCCGCGCGGCTTCCGCCGAACGACGCCGTCGATAATATGCGTGTGCCCGTGTCGCACACAACGAGATAAGCTGACTGGCGCGCCGGGTATCCGAGCAAACGGGCTGGGCGCACACTGCGAGAGAACGCGTGACCCCCTGACCAACGCACAAACTCTCAGGATGCAAATAGTCTTGGCAGGGCCGCCTGGGTACCCTTAGCAGTTTGCCTTCCTACCAAAAGCCTTTCAACGCCTCGAACTCAGAGACTTCCGGATGCGCCGATGCCATGTCGACATCAAGTTAAATCGTGTCAACGAGACCCAGTGGCCCCTATGTACTGACGTTTACATCGCGCACGAAATGGCCAACAACACTGTGGAGATGTAAATGCACGAATGCAAAGGGGCATTTACTGGACTGGTACGGGCGCGACCAGCAACGCACCGAAATGCGAAACAAGCCAATGACATTCCTGACAGCACTACTTGTGGACCAATTTTGCAAGGATATAAACAAAGACAAACCACAAGCTTGCTTACAAGTGTTCACTCGCACCCATGCAAACATGCATACCTACATGCAGTCCAGAGACAGCGGACCACGCTGGGGCGACGTAGTACGCCGGGGTACACTTGACCTTGACACGGAAGGTGGTTGAAGATATTGATGTCATGGGCCAACCGATTGGTTACATTTGGAAGGCACCGTTACCCAACAAGTATGCTTCTCTTCCCCTCTCGATTTGGCTTGACGCTGGGGGCCGACCCGACATTCCTGATTTTCCGACGTCGTTGGGCACGCCAAGCGCGCAGACAGCGTCCGATGTCCGGATGAAGAAGGAAGAAAAGCAAACCGCCGATAGGGAAGCTGGCATCCAACAGACGAGTATACCCAAACACGCTGAGGATGACAACGACGACTGCGGCGACGGCCTCAAGGGTCTAGGAGATGCCACGCTGCTCTCCAGCGTTCTAGAAGAGCTGGGGTCAGACGACGACGTCGGCCTGTTCTTAACGCTCCAAAGCGGCGCTGCGGACGCGCATGCCGACATATTTACAATTGCCCCTTACCTACCAGTTGTGTAGATATGTTCAAACTATGTGGAGACACTGGCTGCATATCACAACTAGCCTTCACAAGGGAGCTCACCTCTGGAGGTAGCCAAGACAAACGTGCCAACGTTGACCTGGGCAATCCATGGATACAGCAGGCTGTGGAGCACTATTCACATCCGCGCTTTGTCAATCGTTATACTACAGCCCAACTGCAGAACCGCGGGTCTGCCCCCGCGCTTTATTTTCCAAGTTAACTCCGACGCGCGGCGCAGACGCCACATGGAGGACCCTTCCCACATCACCGTTTGTGGGAAGGTGGCCGTCGTGTAAGACGACTTCCAACGCATGTCTTTTATGGGCAGCCGGTTGGCACTTGGCTGGGCGATGTCGTTCCCTGGGCGCCACCAGTCAAACGCAAGTCAGTGCTCGACAGGGCCACGCGGTCCATATATCACACTCAGCAAGAACACTGCAGACATGAAAGCCAAACATCATGATGTTCTCAAACCAACCGAAGACAAATCATGTTCTGGCAATCGTGAACGCGCCCAAGCGTGCAAACGAGAACTGGCGCAGGCGGCCCAACACACTCCAGAGATGCAATCGCTGATCGAAGAAGCAGTGCAGATTGCGAAGTCGTTCAATGCACGAGGCAACAACAGCGCTGGACTCGATCTCGATGGCCCTGCGATACCACGAGAAGGGAACGGATCCATCAAACGACCACCATCGGGAGGACTTGGTTGCCCAGCCTGCACCGACAACTAACACATGAGCACACCAAATCCCAGCCGAAACACACGTCGAAAGCCGTTGGCATGGCAAGGAACTCTATCACTGGGTCTGCCCAGACTGCACAAGCACCATGGCAAAAACAAGCGGGGCCACCTGCTGACGCCAGGCAAGCGCAGGTTTGCCCAGCCGCGGCAACTGCCAGACAACCACGGACAGGCTGCACCGGCTGCGCCAGCACCGGCGGAAAAGGGGCGCTTGCACCTGCTGCCGCTGCGCCAGCATCGGCAACCAACGACCTCTTTGATGAGGCACCTGCACCAGCAGAGCTGCCGCCAGCTCGACAGACCCCGGGGGGGAGCACGGCCGCGTGCACATCCATTTTCGCGTCGAACCCCCCGCGGCCCAACGGTGGGTGCCAGCGGCTGCGACGTGACAAGAGGCGCGCACGGCGGCTTTGGGGCCGGCAGCTCCACTGACCCTCCGCGCGTCGCAGGACGACGCATCGAGAGGAAGGCGGCGTTGTGCTGCCTCATCCCCCGCCTCCAACGGAAGCGCGGCCACGTGCAAGGACGCTTGATTGCGAGGTTTGACTTCCAGATAAGCCTTCAAAGCTGTCGTGGCTACGGTCCGACAGCCGTGCTGAAATAGCTGCGAAAGCTCCACTTGCTCTGGTGCCACGCATCTGAAACATCAAAGCGTGCATTTTTGTCGCGCGTAGAAATTGATGTTGCACGGCGAAGCATGATGAGAGGTGAAGTTGATTATTGCCGCGAGTGCGGGGCCTGGGAGAGACCTGGTAGCATCGTTATGCCTTCGATGCGTCCCTCTGGCCAATCCAACAAAGAATTCGATAGTGATATGGCGTTTGCAAACAACATCTTGCGTTGCACATTATCGACCGATGCAGTCGTTGGGCTGTGGGCCGAGAAATTGCCGACAGGACGATGCATGCGATTTTAGGCGCCTATCACAGCTGCTGGATGCATCGCGGTCTGGCCACCGCGTTGCGTCCGACGGTGAAGGGGCTTCGGACAGCGATGTTGCCAACGCTAGCCTGAAGGCAAAATGCACATAACTTCGCAGTAATGCTTGAGGCCAGCATGCCACCGCCATCGAAGCACGCAACGGCATCCCAAGGCACGCCTTACATGTCATGTAAAAACTCAAACGACACAATGCACCAGGCCCATTTGTCTGCAGTGCTTTGGTCTTCCACGATGGGGCATCTCCTCGCCGAGCGCTGCGCGGGCGACAACCCGCCTGTTCGCCAGACGTGCCGGTGATGGACCGCCAACAGGGGACGGACACGTCCGATCACAATTGGGATCAACTTGTAGGAGAATTTCAAACGTCGCTGCAGCAGCCAGAACCAACACTAGAGCCCCACGCACAAAAACGACGGCAGCGGGACACCGCAACTATCAGCCAGGGGATCTCGTGGACCACCACCGCCCAACCACTACCGAGGACGACTGGGGTCGATGGAGCGGGCCATGCCTCATCGCCCGTAATTCCCCTGATAATGGGCGCGCAGCAGTGCAGGTCGGAGGTCGGGAAGTCTTGGCACAATACGCAGATTTACTACACACAAATGATATATTGAAATATTTCTGGTCCGTGAGATAGGCTCGGGCACTACGGCAATGCGGGTAGCATTGGCCTTTATCGCGAGCTTTCTCGCGGGGGGGCCTACTATGGCCTTCGGCCACCTGCCGACCGAGCAGGGAAAGCTGTGGGTGACTGCAGCGAGTTGTCTCTCGCCCAGGGTACACTTTGCCTTGCAGTTCCTTAGCGGAAATTATTTAAGGAAAGAAAGCGTTGCGGCTGTGTGTCTGGCTAAAAGCACCCGCAGCTTACCAGCTGCATCCCGCGCTGGTGGCTGTGCCCGTGTATATTATGATGGCGACGCCACGCCAGGATTTCACCACTACGAATCAGAAGGTATTGGTTTCAACATGCACGACATCACTGGCACCGCGCATGCGCGAGTCACTCAGCGCTTCAAGTAATCCCAAGTTCCAGCAGGCATTGATGAGGATCACTCAAAGTCCGAGGAGTTGGCGGACGCGCCAGCGACAGGCGGCCACGCCCAAGAGGAGGACGGACCTCCAGCGGCGGCCGCCTCCCACGGTGGACTACCGAGCATTGCTGGAAATCTGAAACAGATCTGGAAGGCCATGTCACGGACACGTGGCATGTAGAGCCCCCAGAGGAAACGGAACTACATGACTCCCTTACGGGAGCCCTTGCGCCTGATACCCACAATAATGGTTACCGGCAGCCGCGCGCTCGTGGCCGCGGCCAGTGAAGAGCAAGGACAATCGCGAGAAGTAGGTTATGCTCGGGGCCGCGACGCCGGCGAGGCCTCCCTGGTACCTTGAACGACTGCTTGCGACGAGACGCGCGATCTTGACTTGGACAACCACGGCCGGCACGTCGATTTCTTCTCCGCTGCTGACATGGCCACGGTCGTTCTATCAGAGCAACAATGCGAGCCGCTGCACGGCGACCAAGTACCGCAATGCGCGCAACAAAACTGCAGGCGTCAAGGAATACTTCCTGGCGAAGGCAGAAATTCAAGCCAACCCGACAAAGATATCTTAGACCGCATACACCGAACTTGATAATTTTACGCGGCAGCGAATGCTTCAGGATGTAAGACATCAAGACTGCTACCAATATCATGACCTCTAGATGCGTGAACACGTGGAATTCTGTCAAGAACGATACAGGCGGCATGGGACGAACTATACGACTACGCCCTGTTCTTCGTGGCTTCATGGACGTCGACGTAGAAACCTTCCCGGGCACAGCTCGGCGAGCAAGCCAGAGACTGCTCGCCAGTTCGGCCGCGCGCAAGAAACAATGGATCATAGCATCCATGGACATCGACGAGGCTTTCTTGACGGGTCTGACTTACTGTAATTTGGCAGAGGCCACTGGTGAGGAAGAGCGCATGGTATGCTTCCCTCTCCCACCTGGTTCAGCCTCGGTGCTACGTGCGCCGCCCGGCTTCTCGTCCCATGACGAGCCGAAGCATTGTCTTCAGTGGTTGACGCCCAGCACAGGCGCCAAAGACGCCCCTGGGGCATTCTCACTGAAGCTCGGAACCATCGCGCGAGGTCTCGGGCTGGAACCCACAATTTACGATGAAGAATTTGAGAGGAGCCCATGCCTCCTGATTGCCAAGCACGTTGAGGACATCAACGTGGCAGGAGTGGAGGAAACCATTGACAAGTACGTCTAATGTGTAGAATGCACGTTCGGCACATTACATTGAACAAACACTGCTGCGCCAATTGCGCCGCGTGGTGCACGAACACCGAGGACGGCCACGTCCATCCCGATCAGGATGAACGCATCAAACAGCTCTGTCTCGCACCTCGCCCAGAACTTACGAGTGTTGTAGCGGGGGTGAAGGCGACGACGTCAGCATGTGACATGTCCATCAGTTTACATGGCGCCTTAGCATATGCATGGATCACTCAAGCATGGTTCGTGGTGCACGCGGTACCCTTACAGCGCGCAGAGAAACCCGCAAAACTCCAAGCATGGGGACTTAGCGCAGCCACGCGCAAACTGCAGCAAGTTCCGAAGGAACTGGTATATACACTTATGACTCCGACAGGAGAAGTGAATCTTCACAGTGGCTCAGGACATCGCTGCCTTGATGGGGGCGAAGATGACGAATTGCAGGGATTTGGCACCTGAGGAGCCAACCTTTTACTGCGTGGGCAACCGCCTAACGGCAATGCCGTGGTACATCTGATTGATGCATATTGCGCGTCGCATCGCTTGCAGGTGCGCTCCAGCTACTCAGCTGAAAAACTGGCTGCCGCTCATAATTTTGAGGGCTGCTATCCTACCGTAGATACGCTGCACGAGCTCAACGCTGGACCCCTAACACCTACTCAACTCAAGACCATTCTTGAGTTCGGTGGACTCATCCCAAAGGCCATCCTTACTGTAGACGCTGAGTCGGTCTTCGAATCTCTGCCAGGTACGGCTAAAGCCGACCGCTTGGGCCCTGTTGGAACATGGCAGCTGGATCAGACAGATGATGGACCGAGGTCTAGTAGCGCACAATGGTGTGATGCACGAGATATGCCCGCTGACGGCCATGCCAAGGGGCGCATCGATCGCGCGTTACCGCTGCAAGTGATGGAAAGAAGTACGCATCCTATAGTAGAAGCAAGAGAGACACCGCGCCATCATAGGGGGGCCCTATTCAGGGCCGGCGGACACCAATGAGGACGACGACTCAAACTCAGACAAATAGTTACCCTTGCCCGGACACGGGCATGTATGCTTACAAGCACGGTAGTCGTCCTCGCCCGCCCACGGGCATATGTACACATAGCGTCGCAGCTACCATGAGTGCCCGGACACGGGCATTCACATTTTCTACCTTAGAGGGGATCTGACCGCTTGGCCAAATCTCTTCGCTCGCTGCACGCTTTGACGACTGGCATTTGGCCAGTCGCCCCCCTCAATCATCTGCGGATTGTCACGCGGTCTCGCCCGTGGCCGTCCATGATTGTACGTGGCTGGTCGTGGCAATGTACCAAGACCCGCCCGACTGCTCTTTGTTGTTTTCCTTACGATTTCGTGCGCGATGCTGGGGATGGTGGAAAAATCTATAAATCCTTCTTTTCTACTTGATATAACTAACTGGGACCAGGATACAGCGATCGACCCCTCCCCTCCCAACTGCACGAGGCCAGGTGCAAGCGACTCTGGGCGCCTTACCTGGGGATCTCAGCAACGGACAAAGGCCACGTCCTTTTTGATAATCCACATTCAAGTCCCATGGCTCCTCTCTCATCTATCCTTTCGCTTGCCGTCAAGGGATGAATTGTGGGATGCCTCGATACCTCGCCGACGTTTTTAGCTTATCATCTCATGGCCAGCCCTGCACCCTTACTGTTCACTCCGCTGCCACCCCCCCCCTGCGTCTCTCCCCCCCCCCCCCCGTTGCCTCTGCCCGCGCTGACCTCGCGCACTCCGCGGCCCCATGTGGAATTCCCCCGAAAGCCTCACTGGGACGGTTCGCATGGCCGCGCCGCGCCCATGTCAGCAACGCCCCCGCGCTTTTTATGGCGTCGCGGAAAGTTCGTTTGGATATCTCAGTGGCAGGGTTCGGACGTTGGCACCGCGCCCGCTTCGGCACATCCAGCGCACGGTTTGTGGCTCCATAGGGTAGTGCGCTTACGGTTCCAGCGAGAGGGCTCGCGCGGCGGCACCGCAGCCATTTCTTTCTCACACGTTTCGTGTCCCGACAATGAGCTCCACTACTCCACGGACGGCCCCAGCGAGCGGGTTTGCAGGGGTGAACCGCACCCATGTCAGCATATTTTTCACATTTCCGTGACTTCGCAAGGAGTTCCACGTACGGCCCCGCGCGCGGGTTCGCAAAGCGGGACCGCACCTATGCCGGCACACTTTTTCAAACGCTTCGCGGTTCCACAGGGAATTGCACGGAAAACCCCAGAGGGAGGGTTCCCATGTACCCATGTCGACACACTCCTGGCGCGCTTCATGGCCCCACAGGGAGCCCCCCGACGCCCTAGGGGGAGGTTTCGAATGGCGGCGCCGCGTCCATTTCGGTACACCCCTCACGTTGGGCATTGCCCCAATTAGGGGGCCCCACCCAAACCCCCAGCCGCAAGCTTCGCATGCGGCGCCGCAAACAGGCGAGTCCCGCCTCCCCGGGTGCCAGAAAATTGGAGTTCCGTGCTTGGGGCGGGTACGGATGGTCCGCGCAGGTAGCCTCGCACCCCCCCACCCGAGAGTTTCGGCTTGTGTTGGATCGGCGCTGTCGCGTTCCGCGCGCCAGGGCGCTGCCAGGGCAGAGGGGTCCAGCGCCGACCCCAAAATGTCCGCGCGGACCTCTGATGGTTTGTATGTGGTTTGCAGTTTGTTGTTTCGTTTCTCCTTCTCCGCCTCCGCCTCGCGCATCTCCGACTCATCGTCCTCGTCGTCCTACTCCTTCTCCGCCTCCGCCTCGCGTATCTCGGTCGAGCATGCTGGTCTGGGCTCGTGCGGCAGTGAGCGGCGCGCGGTCCCATCCAGCGAAGCCAAGAGGATGGCGAGGGCGAGGAAGAGGAAGAAGGGGGGGCGGAGGAGGGCGTGGGCGAGGGCGAGGGGCGGCAGAGGTGGAGGGAGAATGGGGAGGAGGAGGAGGAGGCGCAGGAGGGGGAGGAGGAGGATGAGGAGGAGGAGGAGGAGGAGGAGGAGGAGGAGGAGGAGGTTGAGGGCGAGGGCGAGGAGAAGGAGGAGGCGGAAAAGGAGGACGGGGGGCAGGGGCAGGGGGGGGCGATGGCGCGGAGGAGGAGGAGGAAGAAGAGGCGGAGGAGGAGGAGGAGGACGAGGACGCCGAGGAGGGGGATGGGAGGATGGCGAAGGCGAGGAGAAGGGGAGGGCGAGGAGGAACAGGACGAGCAGGAGGAGCCCGCTCCGCGCCGCGGCAGGCCGCCTGTGGGACCCCGAGGCTGCGCGTCCGCGCGCGCGCCGCCACGTGGAGTAGTGGAGGGGAGGGGGAGGGGGAGGGAGGATCGAGGATCGAGGATCGAGGAGGAGGAGAGGGGAGGGAGGGGGAAGGGGAGGGAGGATCGAGGATCGGGAGGGGGAAGGGGAGGGAGGATCGAAGATCGAGGGGGAAGGGGAGGGAGGGAGGAGAGGATGGGAGGGGGAGGGGGAGGGGGAGGGAGGATCGAGGATCGAGGATCGAGGAGGAAGAGGAGGAGGACGAGGAGGAAAAGGTGATCGATCACCGAAAAGGAGAAAGCTGCGCCAACATACGGTCGTGAATTGTGGGATAGTGTGTCGCTCCGCGGGTTCTGTTTCGCCGCGCTTCGGTGCGACACGCTAATTATACACTTCCCGATTCCCCAGCGTCAGCGTCCTGCGCTTTCGCGAGCCTCCCGCCCGCGCAGCCACACGCTATCCAGTCGCAGGGCATCGCGTGTGTCGCGGGTGGGGACGCCACGGCGACACGCAGAGCAACAGTTCCCGATTGTAATCTGAAAATGAAGCGGCACTAGTTTGAATTTGCGAGGTTCCGCGCAGATTTATTGGATCGGCGTTGCCCCCCCCCCCCCCTTGAGCGCCGCCCATTGCGCAGACTTTTGAAAGATTTGTTCATGTAGTTGTTGCTTGTACCAGATGAGCAGGAGGAGACGGATGAGAGGACGATTACGGAGGAGGGGGGAGCAGGAGGAAGGATGAGAAGGATGAGAAGTAGCAGGGGGAGGAGCAGGTGGGTGGGCGGGAGGAGCATGATGGTGAGGAGGAGGAGGAGGAGCAGGACTCCCTGGATTCACTGCTTCTGCAAATGCGGGGAGTCATACCTCCGAGAGTTTGGACGGCCTGCGACGCGGCCTCCTGCCCGTTGCCAGGGCGCTCGCCGTGCCACACCGTGGGGCCCTCTTTGGAGCTCCGGGCGAGCGAACCCATCTTCCGGGGTCCCTTTCGATCCGACCGATTCGAGTCGATCTTGATTTCAGCCGGCCCGATCCGATTCGACTCCGATGTTCAAACAATCCGATGCGACCCGATGTTTGCACGGTGTCCTTGTACGTCGTGGCGCAGCCGATCCGAGACGATGTCGATTCCGTGCCGATGCAGCCCGATCCGACGCACGTTCCGAGTCCATCCGATGTCTCGATTTGATGCTGCCTGATCCCACCTCCTGGCCGAAGGGTGGAGTGTGCACGGTGACGCGATTACGTCGTGCTGCAACTTAAGATTGTGTACTTGTATCACTCTGAACGCTACGACTGCATCACTGTCAGTGCACAACTGCACCACTCTGAACGCTACAACTTGCTTGGCATCGTGGGTTGAGGGAGGAAGAGGGGAGGAGAAGGAGGAGGAGCAGGAGAAGGAGGAGGAGGAGGACGGAAGGGGAAACTTTCCAACAACCCATCGCCCAGCTCACATGGCAGCATCACTTCTCATCGATTGTGCCGGTCGACGCTGACGGCACCGCGCCACGCCGCGCTGGTGTCCCGTCCCGTTGCGGTTTCGCGCCTTCGCCTACCTTGGGCGATCTTCGAGGCCATCGTCGCCCCCCCCCCAAACGCCCTCGTGCTTGTAACCGCCGTTGCCCGTGCTGGCCTTCACAAGGCGCGGGTCGCCTTGGTGCCCGCTTCGCATTGCCAATCGCCTGGCGCCCCCTGCTCGCAAGCCGGAGCCTTGCGCTTCGGCGGAGTGCGCGGGGCTCGCGTGCCCGCCGAACCTACAGCCACGCCGCCATCTGGCTGAGATGCAGTGGCGACCTGCTCAGCATTGGGCACGTCCGGCTTTGCGAAGGCCTGTTGGCCGCGCCTTGCTCCGCGTTGCATTTCCTCGGCGGTTCCCGCCACTTCATTGAAGCCGTCGTCGATCGGGGGCACCCAATCGGTGCGGTGCCCACACAGTGTGGTAGGTCAGTGGGGTTCCGTCGTTTTGGGACTCGGGTCGCTCTCGAGGACGCCTCGGGCGACTGGGGCCTCTGGGATCCCAAAACCAGATGGTGAATGACCGTGTGGTGAGGTCTTCGCAGGGTCCGAGGTCAGCGCGCAGTCTGGCACCGCATTTTTGTGGGGCCCCGAAGTTGAGCTCGGGGTCCAAGACGGTACTTCGCGAATCGTTCAAGATGGTGGGTGCCCACCCTCGGCACCCTCCTGTCGAGGGCAGGGGCATCACCAGGGCACTGTGTTTGCAACCGCCCCGGCGCACAGAAGCGTGGACCTTCTTCGGGGCACATTCGCGAGCGTGAGACATTCAACAAGATACGCACGCCATTTGTCGGACGAAGGCGCTTGAAGATCTTCACGTTCTGAGAGTTCTCTGGCCGCTCCGAGGCCGCTTCCTCCTTCCATCTTGCCCATCCTTCGCTTCCGCCGTAACTAGTTGCAGCCAGTGCGCACAGTAAGGATGGGCAACTTTCCAAAGGGTACCCTTGCATCCTGGCCTCCTCTGTCCATCCTTCGCCACTTTCCTTGGCCGCGCCCCGCTCGAAAAGCTACGAAATGGGTATCCAAGGCCCTCGCATCCTTATCGCGCATACTTGTGCTACGGGCTGACTGTACCAACGCGTCCCGCCGCTGGCCCGGCCGCTTGTTCGATGCGGGTCGCCGCCGACTCGGGCGAAGGCCCGCGTGCCTCAGGTGCACCTCCGTGCGGCTCCCATGCTGGCCTAAGCGGCGCGGCGGCCGAGAGGACAGCGCCTCCACGGCGGCGAGCGCGACCTGGGGCCTCTCGGGGGCCTCTTGGGTGCCTCCACGGGGCCTCCGTGTGACCACCTTGACTTTCGGAGGCAGTCTAGGGGCTGTCTCTGATCAGTCGTGAGTCCCTCTTTGGGCGCTTTGGGGCCGTCTTGGAGGTCTCTGTGGCCGTCTTGGGGGCCTCTTGGAGCCCTCTTGGGCCGTCTTGCAGGCCGCATGGCGGCCTCTTGCGGCGTCTTGGGGTGATCTTGGGGGCCCATGGGGCCGTCTTGGAGCGTCGGCAGCCCGAAAAGGCGAGAACACTAAAATCATTGAACAAGCTACATGAAGTCAATGATGTTGGCCTCCAGGAGGTCCTCTTGGAGCCCTCGTGGGGCATTTCGGGAGGCCCCTTGGGCAGTCTGGAGGACACCTTGGGCCGTCGTGGGACCATCTGTGCCATCTTGGGGTTGTCTTGGGACCGTCTTGGGGGCCATCTTGGCCGTCTTGGAGGCGGCTTGGGCACCGAAAGACGTTTTTTACGCTCTTTTCTGGGTGGCCAGCGCGATCGGTCGACACCCCACTGGGATTTTTTGGCACGCCGTGCACCTATGTGGCAAGCGCAAGGGGCGACGGACCTGGTTGCTTTCGGATCATATTGCCACCATGCCTGGGTTGCGGGTCAGGGTCCGCTTGCAGCCTTCTTGGGGTCTCTTGGGCTGCCGCTTTCTGGAAGCCTGCTTTCTGGAAGCCTCTCTGGGGCCCACTGGGAAAGCCTTGGGAGCCTCTTGGACGCCTCTGCTGGCTCGGAGTAACTTGGTCGTCGGGGGGGGGGGCTTCTTGGCACGAGAGAGCTTGCGGGGAATGCTCGGGCTCCCCCCTCCGGGGCCGAAGACATTGACTTATTCGACGTGGGGAATTTAATATGTGCATCTCAGTTACTGTTGTTTCGGGGCCATAGCCACAGGGAGCGGCTCCTGCTCGAGACTTCCTCGCGATTCACTCACAGACGAGCGCCCAGGACATCCGCTCCATTCTCTCAGGAACGAGGCTCCCGCTCGAGGCTGCTTCGGGATTCCGGCCCCCAGTCTCCCGCTGGCCGCCTCGGATTGCCAACACGAGGTGGGGAGCACACATTCTGGATGGGTTTTCGATCAAGAGTGGGTTGTGGGTTGTTCAACCTTCTGATTGAGCCTGCCCGATCCCGCCACCCTCCATCCTCCTCTCCCTCCTCCATCCTCCTCCTCTTCCTCCAGCCCCCCTCTCCACCCGTTCCGACAGCACGTGCCCCCCCCCCCTCAGCGGAGCGATTATTGTCCTATCCAGAGTAGGGAGGGGGCTCCCGCTCAAGACTGCCCCTGCGATTCCCTCACAGGCGGGAGGCTCCCGCTCTGGTCGTCCTGTCCGTTTGCTCCGGAGCGAGGCTCCCGCTCGAGACTTCCTCGGGGTTCCGACCCCCAGGTGTCACCAGCAATGTGTTTTTTTACATAGTTTTCCGATGGCCGCCTCGGATTCGAACATGGAGGTGGGGAACCCATGGAGGGAGGGGCGCCCGCTCAAGACCCCCTTGCGATTCACCCACAGACGAGTGAGCGCCCGAGGGACCCCGTCAATTTGCTCAGGAACGAAGCTTCCGATCGAGACCTCCTCGGGAGTCAGACCCCCAGGTATCACCAACAATGTGTTTTTACAAGTTTTTCTGATGGCCGCCTCGGATTCGAACGTGGAGGTGGGGACCTCATAAGGAAGGGGCTCCCACTCGAGACCTCCTCGCGATTCACTCGCAGACGAGCGAGCGACCGAGGCATCCTGTCGATGTGCTCAGGAGCGAGGTTCCCGCTCAAGATTTCCTGTTGGTGCAGACCCCCAGGAGTCATCAAACCCGTGTTTCGACATGGTGTTCCGATGGCCGCCTCGGATTCGACCGCGTAGGTGGGGACCCCACACGGAGGGGTTCCCGCTCGAGACCTCCTTGCGATTCACTCACGGACGATGCTCCCGCTCTTACTCCAGGTGAGCGTGTCAGTGCGTGAGTGTGCGGGTGTGTTGTGATGTTTGATGATGATTATGTTGATGATGTTGCTGACGACCATGACGGTGTGATGCTGCTGATAAGTGTGAAAGGAGGGAAGGCAGAGAGGGTGAGTTGTTGTTGTGGGCGCCAGCGGGCGAGTGTAATACCTCCCAATGGCTCTTCCGTGGGGTGCCCAAATGCACACAATCAGTGGCTCATACAATCAGTGGTCTGTGCCTGAGTCTGAGCATGTCTTGGCTAGGTATGAGTGGATCTGAGTGGGAGTGGCATGTGCATGAGTGAGGTTGAGTACGAGCAAGTCTGAGTACAAGATCAGTGGATGTCAGTGAGGGTGGGTTCGAGTACCAGTGGATCTGAGTGTGAGTAAGTCAGGATGTGAGTAAGCTGGCTATGAGTGATCTGAGTGTGCTGAGAGGGCGGAAGGCGGCGTGAATGTCATTCCCGCCGCCAAAAAGAATCCCATGTGTAGGATGGTGGGAGAACATCTTGATTCAGTGATGCTTGGCTTGGGGGAAATCGAGCATGAATCCAGGACCTGAGCCCCTCACCGGGCACTGAAGGTTTTCAGCGCAGAGAAGTTGAAGGGATTTGGGGATGCCCCATTCAGTGCATGCGGCACAGTGGCAAATTAGTTTCGCCCAGAAATATGTCACGCCTCTTGATACGGTAGGCTCGTGTCGTGTCCACGCGGTGGCGACCCCAGCGCGGGCGTTCAACGTTGGACGCCACCAGTGGCCAAGAATCGGCCAGTGTGGAACGAATTGGCGATCGAAAAGCCGCTGGTCGTTCAAGGTTGAACTATCCACGTGGTGTCATAAGCTAGCGCCACGAACCCGCCGAATGCGCAGTCTCCATGATCCAGTCTCTCTCGCCCCAGGCCAGCCGCGAGGAGAACACACGGCTGCTGTACACCGAGGAGCGGCGGCTCCTCCTCTTTCCTGCCGCTGCTGCTGCTGCTGCTGCTGCTGCTGGAGATTGTTTTTTTATCCTCTGGGGGGTAACGCTCGTTACCCGGGCCTCTCCCCCCCCCCCCCCCCCGTAACGGTAACGCTCGTACGCGGGGGGGGTCTCGGTCTTCCCCTCCAACATGCTGGTGCCCGAAGGCATGCGCACTGTGGTGTGGTGGTCGCAGGCGCACTGTGGGCGCTCGCAGGCCATTGCGGCGCTCGCATGCGCGATGCTGGTGCTTGCGGGCTTTGCGCTTGTACTCGAATCGTCGTCGTCGTCGTCGACGGCGCCCGAAAAACGGCCTCCGGAGTCCGACAAAGGCACAAAAACAACGTCGTCGTCGTCGTCGTCGTCGTCCTCGTTGCCGTCGTCGTCGTCGTTTTCATCGTCGTCGTCGTCGTCGTCGTCGTCGACGGCGCCCGAAAAACGGCCTCCGGAGTCCGAAAAGGCGAAAAACGTCGTCGTCGTCGTCGTCGTCGTCGTCGTCGTCGTCGTCGTCGTCGACGGCGCTCGAAAACGGCCTCCGGAGGCCGAAACAGGCGGCAAACGTCGTCGTCGTCGTCGTCGACCTCGTCGCTCGTCGCTCGTCGATCATCGTCGTCGCGCGCGCGGGCGCGGGCGTGGTGCCGGGACCACGCGGCGGGCTTTGCGCTTGTACTCGAATCGCAAGCCACTGTGGTGCTCTCAGGCAGAGAGTGCTGCTCGCGCGCATACTATGGCGATCACAGAGCGCCCCTGCCTCGCCATACCCCGCCCAGCCCAAGCGTTACCGTTACCCGAGGGGCACGACCCCCCCCCCCCCCCGGGTAACGAGCGTTATCGGCCAGAATAAAAAAAACAATCTCCTGCTGCTGCTGCTGCTGCTGCTGCTGCTGCTCGTCATCATCGTCGTTCTCCTCCGTCCATGTTTCCTCTGTTCGCATGGCCAGGCGCGTCGCTGGGGCGGGCCAGGCGTTTCGGCTGGGACTTCTTCACCGCTGACGGGCGTGGAGACAGAGGGCGGCCTGGGCTCAAGAGGGGGCTCGCTCTGGCCCCGCGCGTGCTCATCATATAACAAATCCAAGAGTCACAGTGGTGGAGGGCGGGTCGTGTGCAAGATGTGTTTCTCGCCGTAGCGCCGCGCGCACGCATGTCAAAGGGTGTACCACGTACATTGATGGAGTGCAGATCGTTTTGCAGGGGAGGGCTCTCGCCCTCGCGCCGCAAACGCTCGTGTCAAACATCTCCAATCTGGTGCATGGGCGGACGGCGAATCGTTTTTTGGGGGCGGTGTCTTGCCCTGGCGCCGCCTGCGCTTGTCCTGGAAGTCCCCAATCGCCGCACGGATGGGGAGGGCGCTTGTCGACGACGACGACGAGCAAGACTATGGCTGCGGCGGTGGCGCAACCGCCAAGGGCGTGGAGAGCGACGCGGGCGAACGCTGGAACGGCGGCGACCACGACGGCGAGGACGACGGCGCCGCCAGTGCCCCGCTCACACTTCTCAGAAACACCCCCGACAATTGTACAGTCGAGACTGATTAGTAGGTCGACCCTGCCAAATTGAGGGTACCCTTGTGTCCTGAGCTTCGCGACCCATGCCTTCTCACATTCCTATGGCAATGCGGCCCTCGGGAGGGTCTTGTGTCCTCTCGCGTATCCTCTCCAATCAACCCCGACTGTATGGATGAAGGGAGGGCGGGTCGGCTTCATAATGGCGCTCTGGCCCTGGCGCCGTGCAGACTCGTCTGAAACATTCCCAGCACTTAATGCACACGGATGGGTGGCGAATCGTCTTTCGCCGTGGGGGCTCTCGCCTTGGCGCCGCGAAGGTTCGTCGTAAGCAGCTCAAGCAGCCTCACGGCCGGAGAGCCTCAGGGGCGCTGGCAGGCAGGGGATTGGCTCCGGGGAGCATCGACCCGCAAGTGCCCACTCCTCGCAGATCAGGGCCTTCCGCGCCCCAGCCTGCCCAGGAACGCGTGGCCTACCGCCGACCTCCCGGCGATGTGCTTTGCCGTCGACTCCAGGTCACCGTTTCTCCCCTGAGCCAGATCGATCCGATTCCATCTCGGCCGGCCCGATCCGATTCGATGACACTCCGATGCCTACAGATGCTTGCACGGCGCGGCCGATCCCGTCCGACCTCGTGCCGGTGCGGTTTGATCCGACGCACGTTCCCATGCGACCTTATGTTCTGATTTGATGCTGACCGGTCCTCCCAAGATATGTTTTTCCAGCACGACAGGTTGGGGCTGTTAGATCTGACAGAACAACAGATCTTGCGACCCGCCTCGCACACCCTGCACACCGTGGCCTCCAGGCCCAAAACGTGCCCGTGGTCTCTGGGGAATTGTCCCCCCTCGCGTCTTCGACGAATGACGATTGCACGCCGCGGCCGCCAGGCCCCAAGGGTGCTGGTGCTCCCTGGGTATCCTGTCTCGCGCTCTTACGTTGGGAGCAACGGTAACACAGTAATTGTTCCCCACAGCCTAAGTGGGGTTCTTGTTTTTTGTCGACACCTTGCGCAGACCTCGCACACTCTGCGCCCCATCACCATCGCACCATCATCACCGTCACATCAACGTCATCATCACAATCATCATTGTCATCATCGCATTGACGCTCATCACCACCGATCATCCACCATCACACCATCATCATCGCCATCATCGTCGTCGTCATCATCACCACCATCATCATCAACATCATCGTCAGCATCATCAGCATCATCATCAGCATAGTCGCGCATACTCACTCACTCATACACACCATCACTACGACCATCATCATCTCACACGTACTCAATCACTCACGAACACTCATCCACACTCACGCACACACGCTTTCATCTTAAGGGAGTGTCGAGCGGAAGCCTCGTTTGTGAGTGAATTGTTACGGCATCTCATGCGAGAGCCCCCTCCCTACGGGGCCACCAGATCATGTTAGCAATCCGAGCGGGCCATCTATATCCTGCAGGGTTCGTCAGTTTGGGGTTCCTGAGGCGTGGCGCTGGAGGAAGTCTCGAGCGGGAGCCTCGTCTGTAAGTGAAGTCTGAAGAAATCTCGGGCGGGAGCCCTCTCCCTATGGTGCCGCCAGATCATGCAGCAATCCGAGCGGTCCATCCATACTGTTTAAGTGCCGTCAGCGTTCGGCTCCTGAGAGGTGGATCTGGAGGAAGTCTCGCGCAATTGCCTCGTTTATCAATGAATGGTGAGGAAGTCTTAGGCGGGAGGTCCCCCCCATGGGGCCTCTGGATCTTGTTTGTTATCCGAGCGGGTCACCAATGTTTTGTGACCGTCGTCAGTTTTGGGCTCCTGAAGCGTGGATCTGGAAGAGTTCTCGAGCGGGCGCCTCGTTTGTGAGTGAATGTTGAGAAAGCCGTAGGCGGGAGTCCTCTCCAAATGGGGCCGCATGGTCATGTTAGCAATCGAGCGAGTCATCCATATCCATTCACTGTCGTCAGTTTTGGGCTCCTGGGGCATGCATCTTGAGGAGTGAGTGAGTTGTGTCGACAGTCTCAGGCGGGAGCCCCCTCGTTATGTGGCCGCCAGATCATGTTAGTAATCCGGGTAGATCCTCCATACCCTGTGACCGTCGTCAGTGTTGGGCTGCTGAGGCGCAGATCTGGAGAAAGTCTTGAGCGGGAGCCTCGTCTGTGAGTGAATTGTGAGGGAGTCGCAGACGGGAGCCCTCTCCCTATAGGTCCGCCAGATCATGCTAGTTATCTGAGCGTGTCATCCATACCCTGTAGCTGTCATCTGTTTTTGGCTCCAAGGGCGTAGATCTGCAGAAAGTCTCGAGCGGGAGCCTCGTCTGTGAGTGAATTGTGAAGAGGCGGGAGCCCCCTCCTTATGGGGCCGACAGATCATGTTAGCAATCCGAGCGGGTCATCCAAATCCTGTAGCTGTCGTCCTGTTTGGCTTCCGGTGTTGTCCCGACGGCTAGCGCCCCAGCGGCCCGCGGGAATTGTATCAGTGAGTTGGCGCTCGGGGTTGCCCCAACGGCTTCGCGATCTGGCTGTTGTAGGACGCGCCCTAGCCGGCCGCGGCGGCGACGGCACCGAGGAAACTCGACACGCGCGCCCGTGCAAGGCGGGCGGAGGAGGAGGAGGAGGAGGAGGAGGAGCAAAATGAGGAGGAGGGGGAGGAGGAGGAAAAGGAGGAGGAGGAAAAGGGGATGAAGAGGACGATGATGATGTTGATGATGATGATGTTGATGCTGATGATGCTGATGTTGATGCTGCTGATGATGATGAAGATGAGGAGGATGGTGATGCTGATGATGATGCTTACGCTGATGATTGTGATGATTATGATGATGGTGATGGTGATGACGATAATGATGAGACTGCTGCTGCTGCTGATGATGATGATGGTGATGGTGATGGTGATGGTGATGGTGATGATGATGATGATGATGACGATGATGATGATGATGGTGATGGTGATGGTGATGGTGATGGTGATGATGATGATGATGATGATGATGATGAGGAGGAGGAGGAGGAGGAGGAGGAGGAGGAGGAGGCTGCTGATGATGATGACGGTGCTAGTGGTGATGGTGATGCTGATGGTGGTGATGATGAGGAGGAGGAGGATGAGGAGGAGGAGGAGTAGGAGGAGGAGGAGGAGGAGGCAGAAGGAGGAGGAGGAGGAGGCCGAACAGGGGGCGGGAGGAGGGCCTGCGAGGGGGAGGCAGGAAGGTGACCCCCAAGATCACGAGGGAGGCGATGAGGGTTACTGCAAACCACTCAAGAGGATCCTCATGCCTGGCCCCACCGCCTGAGTGCTTGAGTCATGGCTAATGGAGCGGGCAACGTGGAAGCAGCGGCACTCCATTCTGCTCCCCCGCCTTGGCGGCGTGCGTGGTGAGCGCGTGGGGCCAGGCTCCGAGGCCCGGCGCAGGGGCCGGGCTTGGAGGCCCGCCGATCGCCCTGCGCAGATGGAGCACCCAGACGGAACGAGACAGAGCCCGCGGAGGAGGAGGGCGGGGGGGGAGTGGGAGGAGGAGGAGGAGGAGGGCGGGAGGGGGAGGAGGAGGAGGAGGAGGAGGAGGAGGGAGGAGGAGGAGGAGGAGGAGGAGGCGGAGGAGGGGAGGGGCGGATGGGGAGGGGGAGGGGGAGGAGGAGAAGGAGGAGGGAGGAGGAGGAGGAGAAGGAGGGGGAGGGGGAGGGGGAGGGGGAGGGAGGAGGACCGTGAGGACCGGGAGGGGGGGGAGGAGGGGGCGTCCGAGCAGGAGGGGATGCGCACGACTCGGGAGGCGGGCGGCGGCGGCGGCGAACCGGTGTCGGGCCGAAGGTCGAACGGGATCGAGCTTAAATCACCATCCGACAAGACTCAGGACTGTGCGACCTGCCGTGCGCAAGACGAGTCTGCCTCAGAAGAGGCCCCACGGCGGGCGATAGGCAGCACCCGCGCCCGCGCCCTCGCCCTCGCCCCTCCTCCTCCGCTCTCTTCCCCTTCGCCAGCCGATGTGCGCTCCAGGAGGCGCCCGAGCTGCTCGGGAGGCGGCGCCCGCCGGGGGCGCCTTCCCGTCGGGGGTCGGGCGGCCTTTGCGTCGCGCGCCGCGCCGCGCGACGCAGGGAGGACTTCGTCGGCTGCCGCGTGTCCTTTTCGCAGGCTTCGAAAGTTCGCAGGCGTCCGGAAGGTTTGCGGACATGATCGGTAGTCTTCGGAGCGCAGGGTGGTTTCCATCAGCTGGGCTTCGTCGAGAGCGTCCCGGGGATGCCAGAATCGTCCTGATCGGCCAACGGAGTCTAGAGTGATGACCCGGAAACCAGGCGACGAGGGCCACCCAAGGTGTCCGCGTTTCGCTCGGGTCGGCTGCGTCGCAGTCGCTTGTGTTCGGTTTGATTGGATCCGTCCGTGGTCGTGTCGTTGCTGCGTCGCCGCGCCATAGGCTGTTTGCGGCCTGTCGCTTCGGTCGGTTTCGGTTTCGCTGTTGTCGGTTTTCGATTTTGGTGTCGACGTGGATGGCCAGGAAAGAGATCCAGCGCACACGGCGGGCAGTTCCATGCCATGTTCCTGGCAAGGGTTCCGGCCTGTGGTTATCTTTGTGCGTCGGCCCTTTGCTCTAGATCGGACGGGCGCAAATCGGCAAGATCGAAATTTCTACTGGAAGACTGGGGGCGAAGACCGACAGCAGTTCTTGTCCCATGTGAGCGGGGCTCTCTGTCGGTGTTGCCGCGCACGTTGTCTATTTGGGTCAAAACGTCGCCTGTCCAACAGCGGCCGCTATTTCGATGGGGGAGAGACCACCCCGAACCCCCATTCCCTGCTCGATTCCTTCCTCGGGTGCGTGCGACTATTGGTTTTGGGCCAGATTGGCGATTTGGCATTGTAGAATATGTTCCGTACCTCTTTCGGGCGTGCCAAGCAAAGCGGGGAGCGTCGGATTGATCCCGCACGTGCAAATACGTGCACGGGGGGGAGGGAGGCGCCACGGCGGGACATCCAAACAGGCGCCTCAGCCTGCATTTGGCGCTTGCCGTCACGCGTGTAGACGTCAGGGACCCTGGGGGGAGCATCGCACATGGGGCACTCGGCTTCTCACACTTGCAGAATACGCGCGCGAAGGGAGTAGTGTCTAGCTCGTGTGCACCTGGCACGTGTTTACACGCGCGTAGGCGCCAAGGTTTGGGAGGGGTCAACCGTGTGGCCGGCGGATCCACACGTGCACAAATGCGCGGGTATCTGGCATGTTTCTGGCACGTGTGTTTCATGGCGCGCTACAGAAAGCTCCTTGCCTTGGAGGATTGATGGAGTTGGCAACTCTTCTACGGCGGAAGGCGGCGGAAGGTCCGCGGAGCCGGCGAGAATAAAACGGCGGCGGGTCCGCCAGTGGTAGCCGGCGGAAGGTTGGCGGGTGCGACAGAAGTAAAGATGTGCCCCCAAAAGGTGGAAGCGTTTTTGTTGGTTCGAGGTGTTCGGAGCCGAGTGCAGGCGCGAAGGACACCTGGTCGAGTCTCACTTGATTTACTCCACCGGAGAACTGGCCGTTGCACGCTCCAGTTGCGGTGTTCGCATGCGTCCGCTCCGTCCATGTCATTACATCCCTCACACGCTTCGTGGCCATATAGGGAGCTCACCCGAAGGCCCCAGTGGCTGCGTTCGCATGCGCCCACCGCACCCACGTCCGCACACCCCTCACCCGTTTCGTGGCACCGAAGACCCCAGTGGCTGCTGTCGCATGCGGTCACCGCGCCCATTTCGGTACATCACACGTTTCGTGGCCCCCATATGGGGTTCTACCGAAGACGATACTCCCAACTGCTTATGATTGGGTCCTTCGCCGGGCTAATTCTGTCTGATTCCATTCAATCTTATAGCTCCGCAGCCGAGCCCGTTCCCACGAAGGCCTCCCATGAGTTGCCTCCATATCTCCTCATGGTACTCGTCCGGCGTCGTCGCACATTGCATCAACCCCACCTCTCCAGGTGTGGCATGAAGGTTCCCGACACCGACCTTCGCCCGAGCGCCAGGCTACCAGAAGGCGCAACAGCGCGCGCGGATAGTAGGGGCCCATGCGCTGGAGCAGGTGGGAAGTGTGGAAACAGAGACCATGGGGCAGAGGAAGAGGCGGCGAGAGAGAATAAGCACAGAGGCAGAGCTGGACGGGGCGCGAAGGAGAGGTGGCGGCGAGGAGGCGGATCAGCACATGGCCAGCGGACGGAGGTGACTTTTGAGAGGCACGGCGAGAAATCCAGCAGCATGGACACAAAACGTGAAGAATGCGGCCGGTGAAGCGAGCGGGGAGGGCAGGAAACAGGAGGAGGAGGAGGAGGGAGGCGAAGGATGATGATGTCAGGACGGGGTGAAGAGGACAGAGAGAAAGAGAGCAGATAGAGAGAGAGAGGGAGAGAGAGAGAGAGAGAGCAATGAAAGAGAGAAAGAGAGAGGACGCAGAGGGAGGGTGCTGCAGATGGCGCGATTGAGAGGCAGGGGTGCACAGAGACGGCCATTCAGGCGAGACCTTGTGATGTAACAGAGGTAGGGTCAAATGTTCAAGGAAGTGTCCAGCGATAGCTTCGTGTTGAAAAGGGTACGTCCTCCATCACAAGCGTTGCACACTTTCAGAGGTGCTGCCACACCTGTCTTTGACATCTAACTTGAGAGCAGCATGTTTGAAAGGTGCCGCCTTCAATACAGTTACCTGTTACCCTTTTTTTGATCATTATGTTTCCTGGTCGTGAAGCCCCATTTTGCAAACCACTCCTCCATCCTTGTCGTTCTTAGATCGTTTCAGACAAGCGTGCGCGGTTCCGCTGCTAGAGTCCAATGTTGAACCACCTTTGCTCCAAAGATGAACGTTTCGGGAACTTCCGGCTTCGAGATCCGGAGTGCCGGAGGAGTCTCTCAGGCGAAGCGCCCAGACCACCCTGACGGCACGCCTGGTGGTGCGATTGAGAGGAGGTGCCTAGAAGGACGACGGGGTGCAGGAGGACTAGAAGTAGGATTAGGAATAGGATTATAAGTAAGATTAGGAGTAGAATCCTGATTGGAAGTAGGATCAGGAGCAGGAGGATTACAAGTAGGCTTAGGAATAGGATTAGAAATATGATAAGGAGCCAGAGGAGAGAGATGGGGGTGGGGCGAAAGAAAAGAAGTGAGGGCAGGTGGGGATTGTGAGTTGGGGATGGCGTTTGAAGGAGGAGGAGGAGGAGGGGATTGATACGGATGGACGGGAGGAAGCGGAAGAGCAGGATACTATACCATCCCGCCCCGTCCGAAGATCTTTCCTCATGAGTTCCGGAAAGTCTCAGCTTCCACTGAGGGGAGCGCCCCTTGAAAGGCGAGCGCCCAAGGGGCGTGCAAAGCAGGCGGGTGGGGCTCGACTGCGAATCGGGAACATGAAACAGACGCAAGTGTCGAGTCAGGGCGATGCGTCCCCTAAGAGCCGCCCGTGCATCGTCGGAATTGCTGCGCAGTTTTTCACAGACACGTGCACGCATGGGCGGTGACGGACCGGCCCTCGCTCCCCACCTCCCTCCCGATGCTCGGGCACGTGCCGCTCTCCGCTGAATAGGATCGCTGGCCATGGCACTGAAAATCCCAATCTGCGCATGCTGCGCTGCATGGTAGCAGCAGGGCGAGCAGCATCATCGCGGACCTCCGATCGGAAGTTTTTTTTCTTTCGGCAGCGACCGCCCTCCACCCGCCCAGCTGCCCCAAAGCTTTCGGACAGGTGCACCCTGCGCCCAGGCCTGAGCCACGCTTGAAAGCTACTTGTGCTTTACCCGTGCAACCGCTGGACGAACGCGGTGAGGACGCAAGAGCCGCGCTCTGAATGCGACACGCCTCCACGATTGCAGAGGCGAGACGCGTGGCGCGGCGAGGGCCGACGCCCAGCGACTTCGCAGCCAGCCCTGGCTCAACAGTTGCTACTTTACAGCTGGGCGGCCTCCCTTTCGCCCCCCTCCGTTCCCGGGTACCCGACGGCGCGCTTTTCGATCCACGGCCCCAGTGTCCCGCCCGCCTCACTGGCTGGGGGCTGTCTGGTCCGTCCCTGGGGCATTATTTGGCTTAGCCCCAGGGCCGAAAAAAGCGGGCCCCGGGAGCCGAAGCCCAGGAAAGGCGCGCCGCGACGGAAGAGAAGTTGTCCTTCGGAGATCTTGGGCCGCCGTCTTGCCTCCAACTCTCGGGTCGGACGACACGGGGCTGTAACTCGGCGTCACCCCAACACACTAATACTAGGTGTGCCTCGCCCCCCCGCCCCCCCCCCTAAGGGCGACGCGCGCACCGAGAAGTCGTCTTACAGTGTATGCGCCTTGGCGGGCGCTTTCTGGCCACACCGGGGCGTGCCTGCGAGGATCCAAGGAGTTGTCATCTCTTCCGCGGCGGAAGGTCGGCGGAAGTAAAACGAGGCCGCCTCCGCCGGCGGACGCTCGGCGGAAGGCGGCGGACGTAAACATAATTTTGGGTTATCCGAAATCTGCCATCATATGTTCGGGTCGGACGCACGCCTCCAAGGAAGACGCATAGTACTCGTATGTCCCTGTCGGCGGAGTAGCGGTAGCGGTATCTTTTGTTTCCCCGGAATCGGTCAATGTTGAACGACTTGACGTTTCGGAAACGGTCGACCGTTCTAGATTGAAGGATCCCCGCGGTGTCAGGGACCAACGCCAGGGTCGGCACGACACAAACCCGCGGTATGTGAGCTAGTTCGCCCCCCCCCCCCCTTTGGGCTACTCGGTGTTGGGGTCATAGTTTGGGTGTCTGGCGGCCGTTCGGGGCGATGCGGGCAATCCCAGAACGCTCTCGCGGCAAGGTGCAATTTGTTGGAGCGCATCCAGCGGCATAAAAACTTGCAGGAAACTTCCAGGACAACTATCCCCCCTCTCTCCCCCCGTCTCGTCCGCCCCCGCACTTCCGCCCCCGCAGACCCTGTCCCAATGGCGTGGCCTCGCGGCGCCGTATGGCTGGCCATGCCGTGCGCCTGCCGCGCGCTGTGGGGCGCTCTGGACGCGCACGCGGGCTCCGGGGAGCAGCTGCCCTTCCTGAAGGCGGGGCACAACGCCACCAGGACTGTGGTCAGGGGCAGCGTCTTGGAGGTGCCGAGGCTCGAGATTTCTGGACGATTTCGTCAGTTCTCGGCGGCCTCGGGATGCCTTCAGCGACTGCGCCTCGCCGAGAGCGTTCCATAGGTGCCCGGATCGTCCCGGACGGCCAGGGGAGGCGAGCCGCAAAACCACGGGCAAAAATTATCAGGGGAGGGTAGACTCACGGGGGGGGGGCATGCATCGCCGATGGGGCTTGATAGCCCACCCTGCCCAGGAACCTTCGGATTCGCTATCGGGGGCATATCGCCTGTCTGTTGGCGATGTATTGCGGATCCCAGCTCGATGTTGCCCCCTGCGCTAGGCCGAGGAAATCAGCATCGCTAACCGATCCACATCTCCAGTGGGCCATGGATTCTCAGACCTCCCGCTAAACCTGGAGGGAACAGCATCTATCCCCAGCCAGGGGGGTAAGTCGGCGAGTGGGGTCAAGGCCATGGCAGTGGGGATGGGGATCGGTCAGAGGATGCTCAGGAAATAATCATGGGAAGAGTGTGGAACTGGGAAGTGTCCAGGGCCAGCCCTTCGCTCTACTCTTTCCAGCCCTGGCCAGTCTTCCTCCAGCTTTGCAAGCCCCGGCAGCCTTGTCCGAGCTGTGTCGGGCTGGTTTCAGTCTCCGAATGGGTGTTCCGTCCAACATATCGCAGGTTTTGCCTCAGTCTCGGCCCCATGGGCAGGCCCTGGGGCAACCTTCGATGTTCGCGCTCTTGGGCGAAGCTCGGATGTCCGCGCGGACCGTCGCGGGCGTCCGCGACGCGACGCGCGCAGCGCTTCTCGGTGGCGGGCGCGCTTCAGCGCGTCGAAAAAGGCAACTCGTTTCTCGTCTGGGGATCTGCGGGGAGGGCGTCGCCGGCGCCCCCGCTGGCCGACCCCGCAGCCGCCAGCTGCTTCTTGCGCTTGGACTCGCCCTGCGCGCGAGCAGGCGCGCGCGCGACTCTGGCTGCGCGGGCGCGCCGACCTGTTCGCGCGCAGCAAGCTCGATGGCCTCGCGGACGCATCGTTTCGGCGGCGAGCGAGGGGGGAGATGAGAAGGAGAAGGCCTTCTCAGAAGGCGGCGGCACTTCTCAGAAGCTTTCGCGCCTTCTGAGAAGTTTTTGTGTCTTTGGGGAAAGCTAGGAAAACTTCTCAGAAGGCCGGGGGACTTCCGAGCCTTCTGAGAAGGCCCGCCCCTTCTCACTTCCCACCCCCTCGCTCGCCGCCGAAAGCTTGATGGCCTCGCGGACGCATCGCTTCTTCCTCCGTCCAGGTCTGCACCCTGGAGGCGAGAGACTTCAAACTCGGCCCCGGCCAAATCTGAGGGCGCGGAGACGCTCTCGGCCGCCGGCGCCGCTGCGACCGAGTCGAACCAGGCGCCATCCCGCGCGCCCGCCGCCTTAATGCGCTCGAGAAGCGCGAAAGGTCTCCGGCTGAACTTCGGCCATCGCGAAGCGGAGTGTTGCGGACCCGCGCGCAATTTAGCTTTCAGCAGTTGCCGCGTCGAACGCTGACGGAACGACGACGTGGCAATGCAACGGGAACGGCCGTACCGCGATGCGCAATGGTCCCAAAGCCGCAGAGCGCCCAAAGCCGCAGAGCGCCCGCGGGCCGAGAGCCCGCGCGAATGCGGGGGCCGCATTGGCCCCGCATGGCCACTGGGGCCGATCGGCAACAAGCGCCAGCAAGAGAACACGCCGCATGGGCTTGCACCTGCGGGGGCGGGGGCGTTTCGGTCCCGAGGCCGCCGACATGGGCGCGACGTGCCCGACGGACGTGCGCCCGTGCACCTGATGGGCCCCGCGTCACCACGCGAGGCCCACGGACAATGCGCGCCCGTGAGATGACGAGCTGGATCGGCCTGCTCCCACGGCTGGGGCCGACTGGGCCCCAGCGCCGCCGTGCGCCCGGGCCGAATGGGCCCGGGCACTTACGAGGGTTGTATTGGCCCCGCTTGGCCACGTGGTTCCGACGGACAACATGCCCCCATGAGATGACGAGCCGCATTGGCCTGCACCTGCGGCTGGGGCCGACTGGGCCCCAGAGCCGCCGTGCGCAGGGGCCGAATGAGCCCGCGCACCTTCGAGGGCCGCATTAGCCCTGCGTGGCCACAAGGGGGCCGACGGACAATTACGCGCCCGTACAATAGCAAGCCGCATTGGCCTGCACCTGCCTCGGGGCCGACTGCGTCCCAGAGCCGCGGTGCGCCCGGGCTGACTGGGCCCGCGCGCCTGCGAGTGCCGCAGTGGCCCCGCGTGGCCACGTGCGGCCGCGGGCCAGCCCGCGGCGGAAGAAATGTCCTGACCTCGAGCCAGCAAAACAAGTGAGAGGAATTCGTCGCGGTCGAAGACGAAAACACCTGCGCTTGGCGGAGGAGGGAGCGGGGTATGAATCTGCGCGGCGGCGAACGACGGGCTAGACAGCCACGTCACGACAGCAAGACAGCCACGACGCGACGCCCGCGACGCGACCGACGGACAGCCGCGACAGGACGCCAGGACGCGACAGCCGAACAGCTAGACAGCCAGGGAAACCCGCCAGCCGCGGCGCAACAGCCAGACAACTCCAACACGACGGCCGACCAGTCAGGCAGCCACGGCTGACAGCCACGACACGGCAGCGAGGCAGCCACGACGGACAGCCGCAACACGGCAGCCAGGCAGGCGCGGCAGGCAGCCGCGGCGCAAGCCAAGGAAGCCACGATTGACAGCTGCGACAGGCAGCCACGACACGACAGCCACAGCAGGCAGCCACGACGGGCACCCGCGACAGACTGCCACGACATGAAGACACGCCAGACAGCGACGAGACGACAGCCAAATAGCCACGACAGCGACAGACAGCAACGGGCAGACAGGCAGCCATGACAGGACGCCGCGACGACAGTCAACGCGAATGCGCCTGCCATGGCGGCGCATCGCAGCGAGACCTGCTACGCGCGCGCCTACCGAGGCGCGCTGCGCTCTGCCCCACACGCGCAATCGCCGCCGCGCGCCTGCACAGAGCTGCGATCGCGCAAGCCAGATAAACTCACGGCGCGGCGCGCGCGGGCCGTCCTTCTCGGATCGGTGCGCTGAGGAATGAGCGCGCAACCTTCGCGTGGGGCGCTGCGCGTCGGGTGAGCGAAAGCGGGAGATGGCCCGAGGGCCCGTCTTGCCCGCTTGAGTGCGGTCCTTGCGCGGGCGCGGGATGTGTGCGCGCACACAAAGCAGCGTTGGGTGCACGCGAGTCTCCTCTCGGCTACGTTGCGCGCCTACGAACAAAATCTTGGCGAATGACCCAACCAACCACATGCAGTTGTGAGTGCCATCGTTATGTGTGCCGTTTCTGGTGGATCTCCTGATAGGGCCACGAAGCGTCAGAAGGGTGTGCCGAAATGAGGCGGGGCCGCCACGCGGACGCTGCAATTGGGGCGTTAGGTCGAGTCCCTCCCGTCATGGAGCCACGGAAACTGTGACGGGCGCATCGAATCCAGCGCGGGGCGCGCGCGCAGCGGCGACCGCGCATGCGGGGCAGACGGCGGCGCGCCTCGGCGCGCGCGCAGGTCGCAGGTCTTGCTGCGATGCGCCGCCATGGCAGGCGCAATCGCTTTTGCCCCGCCCTTTCGCCCCTGGGTTGCTTGCACCCCTTGCGCTCCGCGCGTCGGCGCAGCCTGGCCCCGCCAGGTTGCGCAGCGCGCTGGGTGCCGCACTCGCTGTCCAAGGGCTGCTGGCACCTGCGGGCGCGGGAGGTTTACGGCGCAGCTAGATTTTGTAGTGGGCGCACGAAACATCCGAGAGCAAGAGTGAACGCGCACCCTGCAGTGCCTGCTGCGTTGCGCGCGGACACAACTTCCGCGCGCGCGCCAGGCCCGCGCGCAGGCGGGCAAGACGGGTCCGCGGGCCACCCCCGGATTTCGCTCATCCGACGCGCGCGCCCCGCGCGAAGGGCACGCGCGCTCATTCCGTGGCGCGCCGCCCCATGAGCAGGGCGGCCCGCGCGCGCCGCCCCGCGCGTTTTTTTTGTTTGATTGCTCTTCTCCTCGTCTGGCGGCGCGCGCGATTGCGTTTCCGTGCAGGCGCGCCGCGATCGCGCATGCGGGGCAGACGGCGGCGCGCCCCGCTGCGCGCGCAAGTCGTAGGTCTCGCTGCGATGCGCCGCCATGGCAGGCGCAGTCGCTTTTGTCCTGCGCTTCCGCTCCTGGGCTGCTTGCACCCCTTGCGCCCCGCGCGCCGGCGCAGTCTAGCACCGCCAAGCTGCGCAGCGCGCTGGATGCCGCACCCGTTGTCAAAGGGCCGCGGGTACTTGCGGGCGCGGGAGGTTTGCGGCGCAGCTGGGATTTGCATGCTGCTGCCCCCCAAGGGGGTGCGAAGGGGGGGCCAGTCACGTCGTGATTCTCACCTGCGCCGTCTGGGGATGAATATAGGGATGGCTTATTCCCAGACAGCGCCAGCGCAATCGTGACGTGACTGGGGGGGGAATGGGGTGGCCGTCGCCAGATGGGGTGGCATTGGCTTCGTGCTTCGTGGGGGTACGATTGTTCATTCGACCGTCGGCCCACGGATCCGCAATCCAGGTCGAAGACGCCTACGTCGAATCACCGCCGCCCCCTGCTTTTTGGAATCGCCCACGCGGCCGAACGTTGTGACCAGAGCTTTGCCACGCTATCGAATCATGTGCTCCACCAGTCGTTGTGGAAACCCTTCGGGGAACTCTTTGTGGAGGATGGCGAGGAATATAAGGAGGGGGAGGAGGAAGAGGAGGAGGAAGAGGAGGAGGAGGAGGATGATTTGGAGGGGGCATCTTTGGAGCCTCTCAGGGCACTCTTGGCGCCTTCCGGCCGTCTCGGGCTGTCGGAAGACCGAGAAGAAACAACTTCCAAAATCCTTCAAACACCTTTTGAAAGTCAATGTTTGTTTGCTTCTGTTCGCCGTCCTGGAGGCCCTCGTGGGGGCTTCTTTTGTCGTCTTTGAGGCCTCTTGGGGCTTCTTGGGCCATCTTGGGGCCATCTTCTGGCTGTCTTTAGGGCGGGTTTAGTTGAGTTAGTTGAGCCCCCCCCGTGGTGATGGTCATGGTGATGGTGATGATGGTGGCTATCGTAGTGATGATGGCGATGCGGATCATCGGAATGGTCATGCAAGATGGTGATGATGATGGTGATGGTGATAGTGATTGATGCAATGATGATCATGATGATGATGTTGATGATCTAGGGCGGTTCGAAAATCTATTTTCTGCGGTTAAGGGCGCTTTGGGGGGGGGGGGGAAGCCTGCGAAAATCAATGTTCGCCGGTTAAGGGCGCTTTGGGAGGGGGGGAGGGAGACCCTGAGCACTATGAAAATCGATTTTCGCTGGTTAAGGGCGCTTTGGGGGGGGAAGGGCGTGGTAAGGGCGCTTGGGGGGAGGGGAGGGGGAGGGAGAGCGTAGCTCGACACATTTTTTTCGATTTCCGCGTGCCACACGCACTTGGGTGCGGGGGGGGCGGGCCCACGGGAAATCCATTTTCGCGATCACCGATTTCAGCTCTAACATAGCATGTTTGATCACACGTTGTGATCTAACATGCTATGTTATAGCACAAGTTATTTTCTTACATGCTATATTAGATCACAAGTTGTGATCTAACATGGTATGTTAGATCACAAATTGTGCTCTAACATGCCATGTTAGAGCAGAAATTGTGCTCTACAGCCAAATGTGTGATCTAGCATAGCATGTTAGATCACAAACTGTGATTTAACATCGCATGTTAGATCACAGTTGTGATCTAACATGGTATGTTAGATCAGACGTTGTGCTTCAACATGCCATGTTAGAGCAGAAGTTGTGCTCTAACATGCCATGTTAGAGCAGAAATTGGGTTCGACAGCCAAATGTGTGATCTAACATGCGATGTTAGATCACAATGTGTGATCTAACATATCATGTTAGATCACAATGTGTGATCTAACATGCCATGTTAGATCACAAGTTGTGATCTAACATAGCATGTTATATCACAACTTGTGATCTAACATACCGTGTTAGATCACAACTAATGATCTAACATGCTATGTTTGATCACCAATGTGATCCAACATGGCATGTTAGATCGCACGCTGTGCTCTAACATGGTATGTTAGATCCGTATGTGTGCTCGAACTTGCCATGTTGAGCAGAAATTGCGCTCTAGAGCCAAGTTTGCGCTCTAACATGCCATGTTAGAGCACAATTTCAGATTTAACATAGCAGGTTAGATCACAATGTGTGATCTACCATAGCATGTTAGATCACACATTGTGATCTAACATGCTATGTTAGATCACACATGTGATCTAACATGGCATGTTAGATCGCACGTTGTGATCTAACATGGCAGGTTAGATCAGAATGTGTGCTCGAACTTGCCATGTTAGAGCAGATTTTTGCGCTCTAGAGCCAAATTTGGGCTGTAACATGCCATGTTGGAGCACAATTTCAGATCTAACATAGCAGGTTAGATCACAACTTGTGATCTAACATACCATGTTAGATCACAACTTGTGGTCCGCATGCCCCATCCTACGCTCCTTCAACCCCCAGCACACTCCCCAAGCACAACCCCCCAGCACAACCCCCACGCAGCCTCACAACCCCTGGCACTGCCTCTCAGCACAACCCCCAGAACAAACCCCCAAGGACAACCCCCCAGCACAACCCCCCGCGCAGCCTCACAACCCCTAGCACTACCTCTCAGCACAAACCCCCAGCACAACCCCCAAGCACAACCCCCCAGCACAACCCCCCACGCAGCCTCACAGCCCCTAGCACTACCTCTCAGCACAACCCCCAGCAGCCAAAGTTGTGCTCTACAGCCAGATTTGTGCTCTAACATCCTATGTTAGATCACAACTTGTGATCTACCATGCTATGTTAGATCATAAATGGGATCTAACATGGCATGTTAGATCGCACGTTGTGATCTAATATGGTATGTTAGATCCTAATGTGTGCTCTAACTTGCCATGTCAGAGCAGCAATTGCGCTCTAGAACCAAATGTGGGCTCTAACATGCCATGCTACAGCACTAGTTCTGATTTAACGTAGCATGTTATATCCCATGTGTGATATAACATGCCATGCTAGATCTAACATCTCATGTTAGATCTAACAACATGCGATGTTAGATCACCGGTTGTGATCTAACATGCTATGTTAGATTACAATTTGTGATCTAACATGGTATGTTAGATCACACACATCGCATGTTAGATCACAAATATGGCTGTAGAGCCCAATGTCTGCTCTAACATCGCATGTTAGAGCACAAGTTTTGCTCTAACATGGCATGTTAGAGCACACGTTCTGATCTAACATACCATGTTAGATCACACATTGTGATCTAACATGGTATGTTAGTTCACAATGTCTGATATAACATGCTATGTTAGACCACAAGTTGCAATCTAACGTAGCATGTTAGATCACAAATGTGGCTGTGTATCCCAATTTCTGCTCTAACATGGCATGTTAGAGCACACGTTGTGATCTAACATACCATGCTAGATCACAACTTGCGATCTAACATAGCATGTAAGAACAGAGCTTGTGCTCTAACATAGCATGTTAGATCACAACGTGTGAGCTAACATGCTATGTTAGAGCTGAAATCGGTGATCGCGAAAATAGATTTCCCGTGGGCCCGCCCCCGCCGCGCCCAAGTGCGCGTGGCACGCGGAAATCACAAACAAATGTGCCGTGGTACGCTCTTCCTCCCCCTCCCCTCCCCCCAAGCGCCCTTACCACGCCCTTCCCCCACCAAAGCGCCCTGAACCAGCGAAAATCTATTTTCATAGTGCTCAGGGCCCCCCCCCCCTCCCCAAAGCGCCCTTAACCGGCGAAAATCGATTTTCGCAGGCTTCCCCCCCCCCCCCCGCCCCCCAAAAGCGCCCTTGACCGCCGAAAATCAGTTTTCGAAGTGCTGAGGGCCTCCCCCCCAAAAAAACGCCCTTAACCAGCGAAAATCGATTTTCGCTGGTTGGGCCCCCCCCTCGCCCTTCCCAAGGCGCCCTTAACCGGCGAAAATCAATTTTTGCTCGTTAAGACCCCCCCCAAAAAAAAAAACACAGCGCCCTTAACCGGCGAACATCGATTTTCGCTGCTTAGGCCCCCCCCCCTTCCCCCAAAGCGCTTTTAACCGGCCGATTTTCGCCTTCCCCCCCCCTCCCCCCAAAGCGCCCTTAACCGCCGAAAGTCGATTTTCGCTGGTCAAGACCCCCCCCCAAAAAAAGCGCCTTTAACCGGCGAAAATCGATTTTCGCTGGTTAAGGCTCCCCCCCCCACCCCAAAAACGTTCTTAACCGCCTAACATCGATTTCCGCTGGTTAAGACCCTTCCCCAAAATGGGCGGGGTCTTAACCAGTCCGAAATCGATTTCGGATTGGTTAAGGCTCCTCTTTTCGCCGGTTAAGGGCGCTTTTTTTGGGAGGGGGGAGGTCTTAACCAGCGAAAAGGGGGTCTTAACCATGGGGGGGGTCTTAACCAGCGGAAATCGATTTTCGGCGGTTAAGGGCGCTTTGGGGGGGGGGGGCTTAACCGGCGAAAACCGATTTTCGCAAGTTAAGGGCGCTTTTTTTGGGGGGGGTGCTTAACCAGCGAAAATCGGCTTTCGCCGGTGAAGGGCGCTTTGGAGGGGGGGGGGGGGGTTATATTTTCGCCGGTTAAGGAGGGGGGGGCTTATTTTCGGCGCTTTTTAACCAGCGAAAATCGATTTTCGCCGGTTAAGGGCGCTTTTTTTGGGGGGGGGCTTGACCAGCGAAAATCGATTTTCGCCGGTAAGGGTGTGTTTTTTTTGGGGGGGGGCCCTTAGCACTGCGAAAATCGATCTTCGGCGGTTAAGGGCGCTTTGGTGGGGGGGGCGTAGCACGCGACAATGTTTGCGCGTGCTCCGCATGCCACGCGCCCTTGGGGGTGGCGGGGGCGGGCCCTCCGAACATTAATTTGAGCTCTAACATGCTATGTTAGAGCTCCATTTCTGATCTAACATAGCATGTTAGATCACAACTTGTGATCTAACATCGCATGTTAGATCACAAGTTGTGATCTAACATACCGTGTTAGATCACAACTTGCGATCGAACATGCTATGTTAGATCACAAATGTGATCTACCATGGCATGTTAGATCGCACGTTGTGATCTAACATGGAATATTAGATCGCAATGCGTGCTCTAACTTGCCATGCTAGAGCAGAAATTTCGCTCTAGAGCCAAATTTGCGCTCTAACACGGCATGTTAGAGCACAATTTCTGATCGAACGTAGCATGTTAGATCACAACTCGTCATCTAAGATACCACGCTAGATCACAACTGGTGCTATAAAATCCTATGTTAGATCACAATTTGTGGTCTAACATAGCATGTTATATCACAATTGTGATCTAACATACCATGTTAGATCACAACTTGTGATCCAACATGCTATGTTAGAGCAGAAATTGTGCTCTAACATGCCATGTTAGAGCAGAAATTGGGCTCTACAGCCAACTTTGTGATCTAACATGCTATGTCAGAGCACAATTTGTGATCGAACATCGCATGTTAGATCACAACATGTGATCTAACAGACCATGTTAGATCACACATTGTGATCTAACATAGCATGTTAGATCACAACGTGTGAATGGACAGCGCATGTTAGATCATAAGTTGTGATCTAACATGGCATGTTAGATCACAAGTTGTTCTCTAGCATGCCGTGTTAGGGCACAAATTGTGCTCTACAGCCAAATCTGTGCTGTAGTATGCTATGTTAGAGCTCAATTTCTGATCTACCATAGCAGGTTAGGTCACAACTTCTGATCTAACATGGCATGTCAGATCGCAACTTGTGATTCAACATACCATGTTGGACTGCAACTTGTGACCCAACATGCTATGTTAGATCACACCGTGGATCTAACAACGCATGTTAGACCACAAGTTGCGATCTAACATGGCACGTTAGATCACAACTTGTGATCTAACATGGTAGGTTAGACCACTCTTTGCGATCTAACATGGTATGTTAGATCACAACTTGTGATCTAGCATGGTATGTTAGATCACAACTTGTGATCTAACATCGCAAGTTAGATCACAATGTGTGATCTAACATCGCATGTTAGATCACAAGTTGTGAGCTAACATGGTATGTTAGATCACAATTTGTGCTCTAGCATGACGTGTTAGAGCACAAAGTGTGCTCTACAGCCAAATATGTGCTCTAGTATGCTACCCTACAGCTCACTGTCTGATCTAACATACAACGTTAGATCACAACTGCTGATCTAACATAGCATGGTAGACTGCAACTTGTGATCTAACATACCATGTTAGATCGCAGCTTGTGTTCTAACATGCGATGTTAGAGCACAAGTTCTGTTCGTACATGCCATGTTAGATCACAAGTTGTGATCTAGCATGCTATGTCAGAACACATGTTGTGATCTAACATGCTATGTTAGATCACAGTTTGTGTATTATCATGCTACGTTAGATCACAATTCGTGCTCTATCATGCCATGTTAGACTTCAACTTGTACTCGAACATGCCATGTTAGAGCTCAAGTTGAGCAGACCTTCCCGCTTTTGTGAGGGGGGGGGCCCTTAGCATTATGAAAACCGATCTTCGCCGGTTAAGGGCGTGTTTTTTTTGGGGGGGGGTGCGCGGCAGGGGCGCTTGGAAGGGGGGGGGGGACGTAGCGCGAGCCTTTTTTTTTTGTTTCCGCGCGCCACGCGCATTTGGCTGCGGCGGGGGCGGGCCCGCGGGAAATCGAGTTTCGCGAACATCGATTTCAGTTATAACATAGCATGTTCGTTCACAAGTTGTGATCTAACATGCTATGTTAGAGCACAAGCTCTGTTCTTACATGCTATGTTAGATCACCAGTTGTGATCTAACGTGGTATGTTAGATCAGAAATTGCGCTCTAACATGCCATGTTAGAGCAGAAATTGTACTCTACAGCCAACATTGTGCTCTAACGTGCTACGTCAGAGGACAATTCTGCTCTGACATGGCATGTGTGAGCACAAATTGTGATCGAACGTGCCATGTTAGATCACAACTTGTGCTCTAACATGCCAGGTTAGATAGCAATTTGTGCTCTAACATGCCATGTTAGAGCAGACACTGTGCTCTAACATAGCATGTTTGATCACAAGATGTGCTCTAACATGGAATGCTAGATCACAAGTTGTGCTCTAACTTGCCATGTTAGAGCAGAAATTGGGCTCTGCAGCCAAATTTACGATCTAACATGCGATGTTTGATCACAATTTGTGATCTCACATCGCATGCTAGATCACAAAGTGTGATCTAACATACCATGTTAGACAACAACTTGTGATCTAACATAGCATGTTAGATCACAACTTGCGATCTAGCACCGTATGTTAGATCGCAAGTTGTGATCTAACATGGTATGTTAGATCACACTTTGTGCTCTAACATGCCATGTTATAGCACATATTGTGCTCTACAGCCAGATCTGTGCTCTAGTATGTTACGTTAGAGTTCCATGTTTGTTCTAACATAGCATGTTAGATCACGATTCCTGATCTGACATAGCATGTTTTAGATCGCAACTTGTGATCTGACATACCATGTTAGATTGCAACTTTTGATATAACATGTTATGTTACATCACGCGTGGGATCTCACTTGCCATGTGAGATCACAAGTTGTGATCTAACATGCCATGTTAGATCACACGTTGTGGTCTAACATTGTATGTTCGATCTGGGTTTTTGATCTAACATGCTATGTTAGATCACAAATCGTGATCTAACATGCTATGTTCGACTTCAACTTGTTCTCGGACATGCTATGTTAGAGCTCAAGTTGAGCCATGCTAAGTTTTAGCACAAGTTTTGCCCGAACGTGCTTTGTTAGAGCAGACGCTGTGCTCTAACATGCTCTGTTAGAGCTCAGTTTCTGCAAGGAAAGGCATTTACCGCGGTGTCCTTCCCAGGAGCTCTTCAAACTGCGCAGACGGCAAGGACATGATTCCCCAGTTTCTACCACAGCTCCGTGCAACGAGTTCGTCACCATTGTGCCTGATGGTGCGGCGGGCATCAGAGCAGAGCGAGAGCGGCAGAAAGCCGTGGGCGATAAGGGAAAAATAAAACAAGGCGGCAAGACACCGAAACCACGTAAAGCTGCGCATGAGTTGATCTGCCGGTCTAACATGCTATGTTAGATCACATATGGGATCTAACATGCCATGTTAGATCACACTTTGTGATGTGGATCTCTCCCTCCCTCTCTCTCTCTTTGCCACTCTCCCTCTGTCTGTCCCTATCCCGATGATGATGACGATGATGATGATGATGGTGGTGGTGATGATGATGATGGGGATGATGATGATGACGACGCTGGAAAAAACGAGTGAGCCAGTTGAGCTCCAAACGCCCGCCTTAAAGACAGCCAGTCTGAGGCCGTCTTGGCGGCTTCTGGAGTGGACTTGGAGGCACCTTGGACTCTCATGGGCCGTCTTGGAAGCCATCTTAGACCGTCTTGGGCGAAGTTGGAGGCCATCTTGGCCGTCTTGGAAGCGATTGGGCAAATTGTTCGGTGGGTTGTTCAGCTCTCCGGCGCGCTGGGCCGAAGCTCCACGGGGAGTTCATGTTGGAAAAGGGCCAAAACCATTACCAGATGTTCAGCACGCCGGGCACCCCTTGAACAACTCAACAGAGGGCGGCGGGTCGAATGGCCTTCGTCCCATCCCGCCAACGTGCCTGGGTTGTGGGTCACAGCCCTGCAGGATGTTCGCTGGGATGTCGCGGGGGGCCTCTTGGGGGGCCGTTTTGACGCCTCTTGGGGGCCGTTTTGGGGCCTCTTGGAGCGTCTTTGGGGTCTCTTGGGGCCTTTTAGGGGCCTTTTGGGGGCCTCCTTGTGGTCTTCTGGAGGTTTTTGGGGGGCGGAAGGCTCGGATTCCCCGTTCGTGTTCCCCTCTTCGGCCTTTCTTGGCGCTGTCTTTGGACCGTCTTTGGGGCAATCTTGGAGCCATCTTGGGCCGTCTTGGGGTCCACTTGGGGCCCTCTTGGGCGCCTGTTTTGGCCGACTTGGCACGGTTTTGGGGTGCCTGAAGGGCGGCTTTGGAGCGTCGGAAGTTCGAAAAGTCGAGGACCCCAGAGACATTCCAGCAAGAACCTACGTAATGTAAATTACAGTCAACCCGCATAGTACGTAAGGATGAGCGACTTTCCAAGGCTACCCTTGCATCCTTCCCCTTCGGCCCATCCTTGGCCGCTTTCGCTGGCCGTTCCCCGCGTGCAAACTGTCGACATGGCCTTCCAAGTCCCATCCTTGTCGTGCGTCCTTATTATACGGGTTGGCTGTAATGATTATTGTTTTTCGGAGCCCTCTTGGGAAGGCGCTTCGGGCTTTCTTCGGCCGTCTTGGATCCATCATGGGCGTCTTGGACCAATCGTGCGGCGATTCGGGGCCTTCTTGGACCGTCAACCGTCCGGGCGGCCTGTTAGGGTCCTCTTGGCCCGTCTTGGGGCCCTCTGCGGCCCGAGTACGTCATACGGAAAGCCGCGACGAACCCCGGAAGATTTGGGAATTTCGGGTCCAGTCCCCGTAAAGAATCTAGGCCAAGAACAAGAGGACCCTCCAACTCGTGCCTCAGGGAACCCGTGTCTGTTTCGCGTGTGCCCGAGGAGGATGTCAGAGGCAACGTTAACAGCGGGGATAGGCTTAAGGGGGTAGCGTCGCCTTCCAGGTAGCGTCGCCTTCCGATCGTCCTTTGATTGCTGATAGGGGCCTGATAGCCCACTCCGCCCACGAACGTGCGAGTTCGCCATCGGGGCCTGTCGCCGATCTATCGGCGAAGTATCGTCGGTTCCAGGTCGATGCTTCCCTCCCTGAGCTTGCCCCTCCCCTATCGCTCCCCCTCAGGATGGTGCGTGGCGTGAAGTGGTGGGCTCACGTGGGGGACCACGTGTACGTCGCGCCGTCGGAGAGCAACTTCTTGAGCCAGCACGTCGGCGACTACTACGTCGCGATGGGCTCCGAGAGCGCTCTGACCGATGCCATGCGCCAGCGCCGCGTGGGTGGGCACGGCCGCTGGCACGTGTTCCACATCCCGGAGGCGGGGCTGAGAAACGTGTTCAGTGCAGATGCAGACGTTAGCGCCATAGATGCAAGACCATGAGGCGATATAGCTTTTCGGCAGTGCGGCATCAGGAGATTGCCTTCGACTCCTGAAATGGCCTCGTTGAAGGCTGAGAGTGCGTGGCGCACGATGTATGGGAAAAGCCTGAGCCTTGAGCCCACGTCGGTTCGGTCGGTCAACTAGTTCGATAGCCCCCAAAACGGTGCGGTGACCGCGCCGTGTGGTGAGTCAGTGGGGGCTCGGGGTTGACAGATGTTGTCGTCGGCTCCCGGGGGGGTTCTGGCCTTGGGATGCATCCCAGCAGCTGCGCATCGCCGAGAGCGTTCCGGGGATACCCCGATTGTCCCGAACGGCGCCAGAGACCCGAGTCATGGCCAGGAAACCAGATATTATTCGGAGGAGGGCCGGTGTGGTGAGTCAGTGGGGATCCGGAGTGACCGCACGGTTTTGGGAATTGGGTTGGGTCGTTCTTCGAGGATGTCCCGGGCACTTGGGGCTTTCAGGGTTCCGAAGCCGTGCGGTGACTGGACCGTGCGGTCAGGTTTTTGAGGGTTCCGAGGTCACCGTACGGTCTGTCACTGCACCGTTTCGGGACCCCCGATTCGGTTCTTTCCGGCTGGCCCGATTCTTGGCGGCAAGGAGGGTGATGATCATTGGGGGGAAGGGTTTCATTACATGAACCATAATATTTAATGGGCTAATGGGCTGCGGCCTATCCCGCCACCGTGCTTGCGCTGCGGTTCAGAGGTCCAGGATCAGGGAGGAGGACGAGGAGCAGGAAAAAGAGGAGAAAGGGTTAGCAGGAGGAGGAATTAGAGGAGGAGTATCAGGCAGGAGGAGGTAGGAGGAAGCGGAAAAACATTGTCGAGGTATCCCGCGAAATCCACGCCCTCCCCCCCCTTGGGAAGCCGAGCCGCGAATTTCGCGGTCGAAGGAAAGCCTCTTGGAGCCTCTTGGAGCCTCTTGGGGCCTCCTGGGGGCCTCTTGGGGCGAGCTTCGGGCCCCCTCTTGCGGCAGTCTTGGAGGCCTCTTGGAACGTCGTGGCGCCCTCCTGAGCCGTGGTGGGGCCCTCCTGGAGGCCTCTCGGGCCGTCTTGGAGTGACGTTGCCGTTTTGGAGCGTCGGGAAGCCGAAAAGGCAAGGTCGGGTCGCTTTGGACGGCGTCCCCATCCCCGAGGCCCACGCGACATACCCCGGGCGCGCCCAGCAGCGCCCAGTAGCACCGAGGAGCGTACCTTAAAATCCCATTACTTGTCAGGGCTGCGTGAGCCCTGGGGCACTCCACTACGTGCTGAAGGCACGGTGGCGGATCTTCCCAGGTGTCTTCTTTCTCTACGTCCCCTTGTCCCCTCCCCCGCGTCTGCGCACGGGTCTCTGGAATGCACACCCCCTCTTCTTAGGCCCCCCCTGTTACGGGCGAGCCCGAGATCTGATGCGGGCCGAGGCCCGCGCGGCCCTGTTTGACAGTCTGTCGCCGCCGACCCGCCTCGATTCTAGCTCCGTGCCGGTGCGGCCCGATTTTGATGTGTTCCTGTCCTTACATGGCCGTTGGCACATGAACCATAGCAAACAAACAAACAACTACATACAGTCGGACTTAGGTATAAGATCGAGGTCGGTTCGGGGAGGGTAGCCTAGTGTTTTTCGAGCTTGTTGGATGCTCTTTTGCATCCTGGGGAGGGTACCTTTGGATGTTCAGGGTGCTTTGGCCGACGGAAGGTCTCATGTTCTTGAGGGATGTTCCTTTTGCCTAGGTTCGACTGTACATTAGCATACATCTTGAGAGCTCGGCGCGGATTTCTTCGATCGGCACTGGACCCCTTCTGGCGGCGCCTCCCTTGCCGTCACTGGCGCGCTCCGCGCGCCAGGGAAGGGGACGAGCCGATCCCAGCAACCAGCATGGACTTCCGAACACTTCATGCTTTGCTTTCTTTGTTTACTCCTCTGTCCCGGAGGGGCCGGGAGCGCTGCAGTTCAACCGGCGCGGGGACCGCCGATCCGCCTTCAGCGCGTTGGTGCAGCTGCGTGCGGGCGACGTACTGCCGGCCACTTTCCCGAAGTATAGCCCGCCCGACTGCGAAGACTCGGCGGGCGAGCGCTACGATCAGCTTGAGAAGTCAGCTGTGGGGTCGATCACAGCCAGCAGCTTCCTCGATGAACTCCAGAGGATCCTGGAAATCAAGGATGACACGGGTACCATTACTCGCAGTTTCGAGAACGAGGGCGCCTCGCACGCCGCGCAGGCGTTCGTGAAGAAAGAGTTCGAGTCCATGGGGCTGAAGACCTGCCTCCACGGGCCTCCAGCGCGAGGGGACGTCAAAGTCGCCCAGCTGGCCAACGTGGTGGCAGTCATCCCGGGGACTGGCGAGGGGTCGCTCACGGTGGGCGCCCACTACGACTCCAGGCCCTTTCGGGGCCTCGCTCCTGGTGCAGAGGACAACGGGAGTGGCTTGGCGGCGATGTTGTCCATAGCCAGGGCCTTCGCGAAGCACGGGGCCAAGCCCAGGAGGACGCTGTACTTCGTCGGCTTCTCGAGCGAGGAGCCCGGCTCCCTGGGCTCGGACTTTTTCGCTGGACAGCTGAAGGAGGGCAAGCCGCTGCCCGAGGAGTGCGGGGTGCCCGCCAGCACACGTGCGGGCGGCAGTTTCTTGCAGGGCAGCAGCTTCATGCAGGACTTCAAGACGAAGGGGGAGTTCAGCCACGACGCCATCGTGCTGGACGAGGTGGGCTGGCTCACCCCAAAGTACAAAAAGGCGACGGTGAACCTGGAGTCGTACGATTGGGCCGCCAGCGTCATGGACCAGATGGCGTGCGCCAGCCGCAGGCACAACGGCGACACCATGGAAGTAGTCCACAGTAGCAATCCTTTCGGCTCCGATCATATGAGCTTCCTGGAGCGTGGTATGAAGTCCGTCCTGGTCATCAACGGTGACGACGAGGCGTACCCGAACTACCACATGAGTTCGGACACCATCGACAACGTGAACCCCGAGTATGCCGCCAGGATTACCAAGATGGTCATGGGAGCAGTGATGCGCATGGCCAGGCAGTAGTCTAGACTCGGCTACGAGCGAGGGGGCAAGTGAGAAGGAGAAGGCCTTCTCAGAAGGCTCGGGAGTCCCCCGGCCTTCTAAGAAGTTTTCAAAGCTTTCCCCGACGACACAAGACAATCTCGCAGAAGGCACGAGGGCTTCTGAGAAGTCCCGCCGCCTTCTGAGAAGGCCTTCTCCTTCTCACTTCCTCCCCTCGCCCGCCGCCGACTATTAGAAATCCTCGATCGTTCGAGGTTGAACGTTCCTCGCGGTGCCAGAGTTCAAGTCGGACGTCGTCACAACGCGAACTCGCCGCGAGTGTTTCACCACAGTCGG